>JAQQPU010001872.1:0-34276 GCA_029168905.1 Artemia sp. Kazakhstan ARC1039 | reverse complement strand
CAATGTATGCAATGGTTTGTTTTTGCAATGATCGTCTTTTAATGTAAAAAGATTGAATAAAAACTTTATCAACTGCTGGGAATGAACCAACGCGCCGGGATCTAAATGTCCCCAAAGCGATTTGTCACCCGGCTGCTAGCACCACTCTGCCAAGTTCACATAAGAGTAAAAAAAATTAACAATAACTTGATTCTTTTTTTTAATCTGCTAACAAATTTGAAAACTGCCAAGTAGCATTGCAACTTTGCTACCCCACTTTTTGCACGGCCGGTTGTGGGCTATTGTATTTCTCAGCATGGGAAGTGATCGGCTCTTACTAGGCTGCTAGTTACTGCTGCAACCCAGATAGTGTAACTATGGCCTATAGTTCGTTCTTTAATATATAAGACTAAACTTAACAAAACTTAAATGTTTAAAATCTGCATAAAAATCCGATTCTTTTGATTCATCTATTGTTATCAAAATTCTGTTTTTTAAAGTTTCGATTACTATTGAGACGAGTCGTTCTTACTATACAGTTTGTTACCATGAACTGCTTGATTGCCCGAAAAATCAAATATCTTTGAAAAGACTTTAGTATGAAAAGACATCAAAAATGCAGTTTTTTGTAAAAAGTGATTTTTTTTTTTTTTTTTTTTTTATATATATATATATAAAGGCACTAGAACATTTAATTTCCGTTCGAATTACCCCTCTCGCGACATTCTAGGATCACTGGGTCGATACTATCACCCCTGGGAAAAAAAAAAACAAACAAATAAACACACATCCGTGATCTCTCTTCTGGCAAAAAATACCAAATTCCACATTTTTGCAGGTAGGAGCTTCAAGCCTTTTCAGTAGGGTTCTCTGATGCGCTGAATCTGATAGTGTGATTCTCGTTAAGATTCTATGGCTTTTAGGGTTGTTTCCTCCTTTTTTCGAAAATAAGGCAAATTGTCTTAGACTCGTAACTTAGACTTGTAACTTGTAACTTTTGATGGGTAACATTAAACTTGATGAAACTTATATATTTAAAATCAGCGTAAAAGTCCGATTCTTTTGATGTATCTATTGGTATTAAAATTCCGTTTTTTAGAGTTTCGGTTACTATTGAGACGAGTCGCTCTTACTATACAGTTCGTTACCACGAACTGTTTGATAAACAGAAATTTGCTATTCAACAACAATGTTGCACCGGCTAAATGAGGAGGAATAGTCCCCCAGCGTGACAAATTCAAGTATAGTTTTTTAAATCAGTTTTTTTTTTTTTTCATAAACCTCTTTTGTTTTATGTTATTTAATACGTTTAAGGAATTATTTTTTGTAGTTGCACTGCCATGCTCGGGTACAGCGGGGATATGTCAATTTCACGACAACAGCTATCACTCACCTGCCTCGCTCCCCTCATTGGGGCGTTACCCTAACTCATCTCTTAAGGTTATATTTTTGTCCGAGCAAGTCTACTATTGTCGTGAACCCACTCAGAGCTGAATTCTGGGGGTGTCACTGTTCTTTGGGAGAATTAGATTTGACGAATGGCCTTCAGCTAAATTGCAAGGTTCACCAATTGACCTTAATCACATGTATCCTTTGTAATCTTTTGCTTAAATTTGTCCTTAGTCTAATTATGACGCTTTTCATTTATTTGAGCAACTTTTTTTCAGGTTCAGCAAATGAAAGCCCAAGCGCGCGAGGAGAAACAGGCTAAAATACAAGAGAAAGAAAAATTGCAACGAGAAATTGAAGCCCGTGAACAAGCAGAGAAAAAACAAGCGGAGTATGCAGAAAAGATTCGTGCAATGCAGGAAGAGATGGAACGAAGACAAAAAGAACTAAAAGAAGCACAAGAAACAATTAGAAGACTAGAGGAACAACTTAAACAACTACAGGTTAGAAATTGTTAGTGAATAACCTCCCCCCCCCCCCCACCCTTATAATTAGAAAAAAATGAGAAAGGGGACCTAACTATTATCCTTTGTAGGTTTTAATTTAATATTTAGAAGTCATAATCAAGAATAAATTCAGACAAAATGGTGTTCGTGCTAACAATATAAAAAAAAAGTACTGGACTATCACTTAAGGAATTGACAGGCGATAAGGAACAAGTGAATTTAAGAAGTGTTCTGCTCGAAAAGTTGGCGGTTAGATTCTATCCTTTTTTTTGCTGTTTTCGTCATAAGTGGCAGTAATATAATTCTTTGTATATAAATGCTATGAAGAAATTTGCAGATCAAACTAAAGCGACGCTCCTGAAGGTACGGCCGTTGTAAGGTAGATAATGCTGTTCATAACCTGCATAAATGTCACAATCTTTAAAGCTCTTTTCTGTAATTACTCGGGCTGTTCACTTGTAGTGTTGTTCTTCTGCTCAGATCGCTGGTTGGCGTCGTTTGTGGTTAGAACTAGGGTGGTATCTGATCGCCTTCGAACCTCTAACTTTCGTTCTTGATTAATGAAAACCTATGTTATTGGCTTGAAGGTCCTATAGAGAATAAGTGTATTCTAAATTGTGTGAATGTTTGTGAGGTAAGTCAGTTTGAGTCGTGACATTGAAAGGCCAAATCGACGCATCATTGCATGACTCGACTCTATCACCTTGATTTAAAGAGAACTCATCGCTTAAATTAGCTGTTTCACATTGAAGTTGATCAGTTGTATCAGCTGAAACTGATATCATTTCAGTTTTGTACATCAGGACTATAAATTGTATATTAATCTTTACTTAAATTATGTTCTGCGTAAACCTAGAATGGAAATTTAAAAATGATGGGATTTTCACCCAATTCCTATTTGACTTTTTTTTTAATTTGACTTTTATTTACAAAACTTGATAATGAATCGGAATTTCAATGAGAATGAGAATGATTCGAGTTTTTAGCATATATTACCTTATCATTTGTAAGGATAAGATAAGATAAGATAAGTTTTATTCTTCATTAAATACACATACAATATTAGATGTTATAAATCCCTCAAAGGCTCATTGGCCTGTACAAAGAGGGAAGACATATGAATTACATACTCAAGGATAAAAAACAAAAGAAAATTTAAAATGATCACTTACTCACATATGAAGGAGAAGAAAAGAAAATATAAATAAAATAGAAACTATAGAAATAATTAGAATAAATAAACTAAATTAATTAATTATATTAAATAGACTCAAAAAAAAAAAATTATTACTATAAGCGAATTCCTGTCGTCAGAACAGACTGTAATTATTAGACTGTAATAAATTGGTGCGAAAGCAATAAAATTTAACCTGTCTTCATGAATGCTACTCCTTAGTGAACTATACAAGTTTCACCAATAAATATTGATAATCATACCTGAGGCCTGGGAGTCATAGCGCAGAGAATACCACCATAAAACAAACTAAACATTCAGGGGACATCAACTCCACAAAAAAAAAAAAAAAAAAAAAAAAAAAAAAAAAAAAAAAAAAAAAAAATTCAGTTTGATTCTTAACTAAATGGTCCTTAAGAATCCTCTTGAAAGTGTCAAACGAGTGGCATTTCTGTACTGAAGAAGGCAGGGAGTTCCAAACCTGATGACAAGCGATGAGGGGATTGAAATCTGACCGCACAGTGGGAGTAGGAGGAATGCAGATATTATGTGACGAACGAAGGTTATATGGAGCTGAATCAGAAATAAACTGAGGAGTTTTTTGAAGAGATTTTGGAAGATTGCCATGAAGCTGATGAAAAACAAAAGAAGCACAAGAAAGAATGTAGATAGACTGTAGATTTAGAAGCGGTCTTGGTGAAGAACGGTTGGTGTCCATAACCAGACGCCGTGTTTTATCATACATGACAGAAAGCGACCGCAGTGTAGAAGGAAAAGTAGACATCCATACTATGGGGTAATAAGAGACATATGACTGGACAAGGCAGAAAAAAAGAAGCTTCAGAATAGATCCAGGAAAGGTGTGTTTGAGTTTTCGAATGACACCCAAACTCCGTGAGACCTTAACCCTAATCATGGCTATATGGTGTCTAAACGAAAGGTTCTCATCAAGCAGGATACCAAGAAATCGGACCAACCGATTCTTTGGTCTACACAAGAAGCCTTGTGACACCTGAAGCTGTGTCAGTTGAGGGAAAGCTACACCAATTCGAGAAAAAATAAGAAAATGTGACTTGGTAACATTCAAGGCCAAGTAATTCGCCTCAAACCATGAAACTACTCTCTCAAATATTGCCACCAGATTAGACCTGACATCACATTCCGTCCTCCCTAGAGTCCCAAAAGTGCTGTCGTCAGCAAAAGCAACGAGGCAATCTTCATTAGAAGTAGCATTGGGACACGAAGGAACATCCGGATGACACAGATTGCAGCATACCAGAGGACTGGTGTTCTTGACTGCTGAAATCAGATCATTGACATAAATCAGAAATAAAACGGGGCCAAGAACAGATCCCTGGGGGACACCATATTCTACTTCAGAAGGGCTTCGGAAAAGCGGATCAATTGAAATAAGTCTACCAGAAAGATATGATTCAAACCAAGAGAAAACATTTGATCTTATACCAATATGCGATAATTTCCAAAGAAGAATCTGATGAGTCAAAGAATCAAAAGCTTTACGAACATCCAAAAATAAAGCTGCCGGGATAAGACCAAAATCTATTGCCGAATGAATGAAATTCAAGAGAGATGCGCAAGCATGCTCTGTAGAGTGATTCGCCCGGAATCCAAACTTGAAATCATGGAAAAATTTTTTGACATCCAGAAAACTAAGAAGCCTGGATAGCATAGCCTTCTCAAAAATTTTGCTGAAGACCGATAGAAGAGAAATTGGCCTATAATTAGCAGGATCACTCCGGGACCCACCTTTATACAGCACTATAACCTTAGCTCGCTTGAGTGATTCAGGGAAAATTCCATTCACGAAAGACAGATTGACAAGCTTAGTCAATGGTGACAGAATAGCGGGAAGAACGGCACGGATAACCCTTGTAGGAATTCTGTCTGGCCCTGAAGACGATGAACCTTTAAGTGCATTTACGATCCGAGCTACCTCAAACTCCGAAACAGGGTTCAAGACCATTGACTTTAAACATGGGGGTCCAAGATAAGCTCTGAAATCGCAACGAGGAGCTGTAGAGCTCACAGATGAAGCAGTCGCTTTTCCTATATTAGCAAAATAAGACGTAAGCTCTAGCTGAACATTTTCTTCTCCTTGGACAGTTTTACCGTCAACTATCAGCGTTGTTGGAACTGAAGGCGGAGGGGGAGTAGGTTTAAGTACAGAATTAATAATTTTCCATGTCTTCCCAACATCCTTTTACCAAGACAGAATTTCTGTATAAAGCCAGAAATTTTGACCTTAGAAAAAGGAAGAAACGAAAAGTCTTCTGACTTCGATTTAAAATTTTCAGTAGACTGGGGTAGAACTTTTTTATTTACAATAATTATGTATATAAAGCTTCAGGACGCAATATTTTATAAGGAAATCGAATAACACTATTGTGAACATAAAATAAATCGAACAACAATTGAATCTGGAAGCAATTTTGAAAGAGACCGAGAGAGAGCCCCCCCCCCCACCATCCCCACGCCTACAAAGCGTCAGAAAGTGTAGTTAAGTGAACGTTATTGAAATAAATAAATTGTACCAACAATAAAATTACAGAATAAGAGGGTCAAATTATACTAGGTTCAAAATAAGAAGCTAAAATGCGAACATTTAGATTATATCCATGTAAAAATCGTTGTATAATAACATTTTGAACGCAACGCGCATTTCTGATGGCATACTTCAGTGCACTAAACAAAAAAATTACCTATTTTCTTTTGTTATCATGAACAGCTTTGTTAACGATATTTTTGAAAGGATTGCCGCGGAGGCCTCTCGTCTATCTCACTACAACAAGAGGTCCACCATCACTAGCAGAGAGGTTCAAACTGCTGTGAGGCTACTCCTTCCCGGCGAGCTTGCCAATCACGAAGGCCCTAAAGCTGTAACAAAGTATATAAGCTCCAAATAAAGGGGCTTAAGTACACAAAACGAGTAAATGAAAAATAAATTCTTGACAATAGCTTTCTAACTCTATCTTAACTAGACTAAGCTTCTTAACACTTAGGAACTCTTAACAAATTAATTCGTAGTAACTCTTCTTCGCTAACCTTCTTAATACTAGACATCGAAGTTAGTCTGTAAGGAAGGAAATAAATTCTATAATGCTAACAAAAATTTGTAATTTTTGCAACTTGCAATGCGGGCATTTGTCATTTCAGCTCGAAATTATTCGAATGGTCCTCGTCCTCCTTCCCCTGTTACGAAAGGGAATAAAATATATACAAGTAGAACTAGGTATTGTGCTAATTTTAATTGTTCTTAACAGTTATTTAACAAAATCATTCAAATTGGCAACTTGTGTATTTTTGCAGTTGTGACGTCTTTCATTAGGCTTGTAGGCTTTTATAAAATTCTTTTATTGACATTTGTTTTTATAAAAAATTTTAGATTGATATTTTGAATAGTATTTCAAAATATCAATTTTGCAAAAAAGATGAATATGTCTTTTTCCAATCCCTAAGGATTCAAATATCCTTGAAAAGACAATTTCTCTTCAAAACTTCTCACTCAAAACATACACTTATAAATGGGTTTAGACATTTGAAAAAAATCGTTTTGTGCACGAACGATGTAAATGATAAGTGCATCTCTTTATAGAAATATGAAGTAATGATACAGTCTCTAACTAGACATTTATATGAAAGATTATTCGCAGTTTTAGCCAGAATTTCCTATGGTTTTCATTCAAATCATACCCCCTCCCAACCCTATTTAAGCTTAGGGGCATGAACCTTTCTCTCCTGCTGCTAATCATGGTGTTTACTCTTTGCTTTGTCTTGAAAAAAAATTGATTCCAAATTTATCCCTATTACCAAGTATAGATTATAGTTTAGAATAATTTTTGTGTGTTTTAGCTAAGGTAGTTGGTGGTGCCTTTTCGATAAGGAAACTGCGATGATAGGGTGAAGAACTGTTGTGATCCGATTCTAGAAAGTATTTGTAATGTCAGTTGACTTTAGTAATAGTAATATAGTAATGGTAATAGTAAAAAATAGTAATAGTAATAATATTTAGTTAATAAAAATAGTAATAATTTAACAGTTCTTGTAACGTCAGCTGACTCAAAGTCATAATTTTCCAAAGTTTTTGAAGCAAATCAAAATCGTTCAGCGTAAAAGAAAAGAAAAATCGGTGAATGGTAGATTTTCTAACCAGCTGGTTCTCAAAACCGGTCGGCTTTTAGTCGTAAGCGCTCTAGCTTGAAATCAGTTCCAAAGTAGACCTTCGTGACAAACATTGTGAATTTGCGGCTGGAACATTGCAGTTGGAGAACTTATTTTATTTTTCTCTTTTCCTGGCTCTCTTCTTCTCTGGTTAGCAAGGATTTAAGCGTAAACAGGGTCAATATTCCTTGATAAACCCGGATTACAAAAACGGAAAAGGCAAAGTTATGCATTACTTACAGTGTGGACAATGCAGGTCTTTGATTAGAAACAATGGGGTAAGTGTTAGGCTGGGCTGGGCTATAGTCATCAGAGAAATCGTGTCAGGTGCCACCATCAGCTGTAGCCAAATTAGCGAGATTAAGTAATTGTTTGTCTCTTTTTTTATAAAGTTTTCATTTTTTTTTTAGGATACACGAACAGGGAACTTAGTATTTATTATGGGTGTCATAAGATCGGAGCCAAGGGGCAGGGGTGTGATGGGATGCCCCACCCCGAATACCCTGGCTTTTAGTTGATGGTAAAATTAGTTACAAAATGAAGATTTGGTTCCAGTGGAAATCCGGGGGTGGTGGGGGGGACAGAAGGGGGTTAGGTTGCTTTGGGCTGTAGTATTCTCCAAAAGTAAGAGACACGGCGTGCTTAGATATAAAGGTTTGTTTTTACATTGATTTTATTTTGAATCGATGGTAACAATAGTTACAAAATGAAGATGTAGTTCCTGTAGAATTCTTGGGGTGGGGACGGATGGGAGTGGGTTTAAGTTGCGTTGGGCTACAGTAGTTTTCAAAAGTAAGAAACAGTATGTGTCTAGATATTAAGATTTTCTTTTGTGTTTTCAATTGCGGAATCTTAAACCCCTCTACTCCCCTTCTTGGCAGCCAAAATCGTAGTAATAATTGTGTCATAGTGGGATATCTGTTATCTGTAAATATCCTTCTGTTTTAGTTGGCTAAAGACGAGCTTGAGAGCAGCCGTCGTGAATTGACCGAAATGATGAAGCGTTTAGAAGAATCGAAAGAGATGGAAGCTGCCGAAAAGGCCAAATTAGATGAAGAGATAAGGTTGAAACAAATTGAGGTGGAACGTATCCACGAAGAAGTAAGGCTCAAGGATGAAGAAACCAAAAGGCTCCAGGTGATGTATTTAAATTTACCCTCCAGGTTACTTAATCCCATTGAACTCAGCTCATCCGACTCTATTCCCCATAGCTCAACCTCCTACAATTTAAGTCAACCCTTCCTTATACAACCAGTGTTTTTTTTGTTTTTTTTATCATACCTAATTAACTCCACGGTATAACTAAAACGATTTTTTGTTACAAGTGGTAAAAATTTGATCTAAATGAAGTGGCCTCAATTCATCTTTTAATAATTGGGCAAGTATTTCTTATAATTGTAACTATTAGTTTAAACTAGTAGGATTGCATTCAAAAATTGACTGCCAAATTAATATCGTTTTTGTATATTTGTGTAAAAATCAACAAGACTGTCTATTTTCAAAAAGTTAGAGAAAAAGAACTTGATGTTTTGTTCTATTTTTATTGGTAGTTAAAAATTAAAATTAAAGAAAATAGTTATTATTATCAAATTTTGTTATACATGTCTTCGAAAAAAAAGTACAAAAAACCCGGTAGGTTGAAATACTAATCCAGTCTTAAATCCTAACAGAAAATACTATTTTGGCATTGTACTTTATACGGCAACCCTGACTACTCTTCGTAATTCTGTAAATGCACACTATTGGAAGTGTACAAACGTACAAGAATAAATAAGACAGGGTAGACTTCGTTAATAAAAAAGGAGCAATTAACGATTAATATTTTACGAAAATGCTGTATTCTATTAATTTTTGCATTTTGTCAATGGTTTTGGCCAAAAAAAAAAAAAAAAATCGAAATGACTTATGTTATCAATTTGTTTGTCTTGTAGCTGTCTTGCATGTTATCAAAAAATGTAGCTGTAGCTTAGGCTACTGGACTATAGAGAAATATTAGTTAGATCAGTTAGCTATTAGCTGTAAAGTTTTGACAAAATTTGCAATTCATCTGGAAGAAGGGGGTAGTGATTGGGGTAAAGGACCCTTTGCATCCTGAATATCTCAAAATATGGTAATATAAACATACGAAAATAAAATATGTTTTTCATATAAAAGCAAAACTTCGATAATTCGTTGTTTTTTCTTTTTTTCAAAATTGTACGAGATTTAATGACAGTTATTTCCTGGTTGAATGTAGATTAGATTGCTTTGGTCTTCAATTTCTATAAGTTAAATATCTGCTATGCTTTGAGTCATTTTGCTATGTCCGTTGCTGCATTATGAATTCTGATCAATTTCGCATTTCAAATTGCTCTCGAGTCTACTCAAGCTTTTGAGCACAGAGCATCTTGACCCAAAAAGCAAATTTTAGAGATTACTTTCACTATCCAGCTTTGGGTTTCCAGCGCCATCCAGTAATAGACCCGACTCTGGTTTGTCACCCGACTCACGGGGAAAAAAAGTGAGCATTCCTGTTGAGAGCTCAATTCCGATTGCATTTCCGTTTTGTCCTATTTTGGATTTTTTGCTAAACAAAATAAGGAATGGGATCTACTGAAAACTGAGTTGTTTTTGTTTCCCTCCCTCTTAGGTTAAATTACTTTGAATGTATCTTATTTATTATCTAATGAAAATGCTTAATTGTTAGCTCTCCTGTCTTGGTAAAATGCTAATCGGTTGAAGTCTGCTATCATAACTATCCTAACATAAATAAGAACGTGAAAAAGTTACAAATATATAACCCCATAGTCATTCTTAGCCATCATAGATCCCCAAGGAGTTAGTGCAATAGCCTCCTATACCTTATTTTCGATAATTTTTGGGTTTCATTTGATCTTTAATATCGTCAAATGTCGGTGTTTGATTGATCAGGAAAATTTTGATTGTCGTTTGACTTTGTAACGCTAGCTAAGAGGCAGCGTTACAAAGTCAAACGTTCACACGGGTGTTACATCTCTTACATCACACATTCTCTTCTTTGTTCACATGGGTGTTACATCTTTTGAGAAATAGACATGACTACTTGATAATCTTCATTTCCAGAAGTTTATAAAGCCTATGAAACAGCGTCAGAATAGGCATAATAGGATGGGTATAACAAGATTTAGCACTTCCGACGTTGTAGGATAAGTTGGTCTCCGCTCTACTAAAAGCGGTTTTCCGCTTTTTCCGCTGGGAAATTGAAAAAATGCAAAAAAAGGGCATTAAAAATTATCCTAGGAACTAAATATGTCACTTAGGGATCTGCCCTCGCAACTCTACAAATCCCAACCCTCAAAGAACGCAGGTACCATCTGATGTATAAGTTTCGACACTTTGCTCTTTTGAGTGATAAACACCATTCCTCTGATAGAATTCTGATAGATTTAGTTACTCTGATAGAATATTTAAAGATAAGATATAATAAATATTGATTCTCTCAGTGTACCTATTTACGATTTCTTATGATCAGCGGAAGAAATCTGCAACAGCGGTAATGGTCAATCTATGCCTGAATGGTTTCTCCTATGGTGGAAATAAGTTTGTTTCTGATCGTTCTTAGTTTTATCATTTGATATTGACCAATCCCTTCCCGTAATTTCTTGGAAATGATCTTCTCATCAACAGATTCTAAGCCAAGTAATATTAGAAATGAGTTATGGGATTGGGAAGGATTGGGTAGAGAATGAGATCAATAAAAGAAAAAGACATGGGTTTCCAAAGCCATCTAGACGTTTCCGTTGACTAAGTGGAACATTCAAATATCTATTGCTTATTTGTTGGGAAGCTGTTAAATCAATGTTAAAGCACCTACTTTGTATGCTGTCGAGCCAAGAAAGGCTATTAGTTAGTTGGTCCACCACCCTCTGTAAGACGGCCTAAGTTTAATAAGCTCAAATGGCCCAATTGGTCTTCTTTTCAGACAAATATAAAGATTAGAAAAGAACAGTCAATAACTGTAAAATACTGTCATACTGTACACTCGTCAGACTAATATCATGACAAAATAATTTAACTGTAACGTTAAGGAGAATTAAGAGATAAAAACAAATGAAGATAGGTTGTTTTCTACCACCTGCATGTGTTGTATCACCCGACAAATGAGGGTATAGAAAATGTTTTATAGTTATCATGGGTAGACACCACAAGGCAAAGAACCGACATTGCTTCGTGCATTTACTGTGGTTTCGAGGTCGTTGGGTATTTTAGGTGGGCAAAAAGTACCTGAAACCCAAGGATCAGATAAAGCCTTAAGCCCAACCCATCTGGGCAAAAGCATTTCCCCTCTTAGCTAGTGTGATTTGTTTGAACCTTTGCAGGAGTAAAGTAGGGGAGCTTGCTTACCTTAAATGCTTTAGGGTTAGTGTAGACTTTCGCGTGGACAGACGAAAATTCATTCTTCCTGATAGTTCGTGAGAATTATCTACTATCTTGTTACTACGCGTCGCATGCAACACAAAATTTACGCTATAACAGATGATTTTGCCTGAATTTCGTCCATACCCTAATTTTGCTTCCAGTGCTGGGCCCTATTTGAAGTTGGGACTAGGACGAAAGAAATATTCGTTCCGGTATTAACTTTAATACCCTTCAGTTAAAAGAGCGTAATCATCGCTATAAAACTCATAATAGTGTATGATCAGCTTACAGAATTGCTCTTAAGGACCTGAAGATGTTATGATTATGAATTTGGGGCTAGGTTGGGTCAGGACCAAATATACTATGGCCGAATCCGCAAGGTATAAAAAAGAATGGAAGCACGGAATTTGACCTTTTCGATTCTCTTAAACTGGTTTTAATTTCTCCCCCCCTCCCCCCACTTACCCTTAAATAGACAAGCACCAGTCGTAACTTCGTTCAATTATGCCAGTTTGTTCAGTCAGTCAGCTTATTGTTCAATGCCACAATAATGCTATGATTTATGTCAGTAGAAATGACAAAAACTCATAAAGTACATCTATAAAGAACTACAAAATTAACAAAATCAAATTTATTTTTAGGAGGAAGTAGAAGAAGCTCGACGTCGTCAAGAGGTGCTTATCGCTGCCACAACAACACCCAAACACCATCACGTTGAAGAACATGCTGTAAGTTCGCCTTTTTTTATGTACTACAGATAGATCGTTCTTTTATTATTATATTACATCTTGTGAGATCTAAAAACTTCACAATTACCTTTTTTTGTTGTTGTTGTTGTTTTGTTTGTTTTTTTTTTTCAGCGAAAGAGCTTGCATATACGAAAAACTATTTTTTCTTAAATGACCAAGCTTTCTAATGTTGCAATGTGTTTATTCATGAGAAGTTTCCTAAAAATGGGGTTTAGTGCCCTAAAGGGATGAACGAAACTCCTTGAACATAACCTGTCTTTATTTAGAAGCAAATATTACTAAGTCTGTTCTAATATAGGATTGTTAAAGATTTTTGACCATCTTTTTGGGTGCCAAACATAAAGAAGGTCGTCCCCGAATGAAGTGGGAGTAGGTCATAAAAGAGAAACTAACGAAAGTTTTAACTTCACTGGAGGGGATAAACAGTGAAGCTTTGAAGAGCTTAGGGAGGGACTAGGAGCATATGGAACTGTGTTATCTCATGTGACTTTGTACTTCAGTGACCTGTGAATGGTAGTAATAGTAACTACAGTATTTGCTTAACTCTGCAACTTGTCGCCTACATGCTAAAAGCAGTACTCTGTGTAGATACAAGTTCAAGACATCTTTCTCCCATTTATGCGTCTCTGTTCGTGCTTATGGATATTCGTATCATCGTCTATTAATATTTTTTGATTTCGTCAAGCTTTTTACCCCTTGTGTATGAAACTTCACTCGTTTAACTATCAACTCTCCATTGTCTGGGTAATTTTCAGTTTGGTCCATCTCGTTCGACGTGGTTAATTCCTAGGTCCAAATGGGCACCTGGAGAAATCTGGTTGAAAACTAGAAAGCGTCGGATAGTTTCCCTAACCACGCATTGCTCTCCCAACAGAAGGCAGAGAATCAGGAGATTGGTACCTGCGCTACGCGGACCATTGTTCAGTTTGCGAAAAATTTTGTAAACTGCTGTAATTGACGGGATGAAAGCATTCTTATGCTCAAACATATCAGCAAATCCTTTATGTGGCCAAGTCTAAACGACATTTGCATGGAAAATTTGGAAAAAGAGAAATAATGCTACCGACAAGCCAGCTAATGAATTACCTCCTCCGCCACGTCCTCCCTCAACTGCTACTCCTCCAGTTGTAAGGATCTTGAGAAAAAAATAAGATAGGAGATGCGGTGGACTACGGGGTTGCTGTAAATTTTCGCTGAATAATGTCGCGTAAGGCCCTTTCAGTTATTGCAGCCAGCTATTCCTCTATCTGCTTTTTGAAGCTTTATTCTGAAATATGGTTTAAAAAACTGGTAAGTTCGAATTTGTTTAATTTTGAATAAATGCTATATTGTGCTGCAAGGCATGACTAAAATATTAAATATGATTTAAATACTGAAGTAATGGCTATTCTTTGAGTAGCAAAGATGGATTGTTTTTAGAGAGGCTATTTGAAACATACAACTTTTTATAGCCCAGGACTTAGGGAAGCTCCTAACGTTTTTTTTTTTGGGGGGGGGGGGATCTATGAATCTAAGGGAAAACGAGAGCTGAAAAACTTATTGTGCTTTACCTGACATAGATATGAAAATGGTCTAAGTTAAAATGCATAAATTAAAAAGTCGGTGTGTTGAGCTGAACGAGTTAACAAAAAATCAAGTTGTAATAAGGCAAAATCCGTTTGCGCCCCTCGTTTTTTCTTATATTCAGAGATTCCCGGAATAGAATTAAATATAAGTTCAAATAGGGATAAAATCCTTTTATTAGACAGTGATGATGATAACAGTGATAGAAATTCACAAAAATACCTGATATTTCGGTCACATATACAGTGACTGTCATCAGTAGTAAAATTATCTACGGAATAGAATTATTTTCCATTCTATATTCCATTTTGAAAACGAGCTTTAATCATTTTTTTTATTATTATTTCATCTTTGTAGTCTTCTAATTTTATTATCATGAAATTATATTTATTCTTATGCAAATATTTATACACTTGACATTTGTAAATACTCTGCCCTCTCGGTTCTGATGCGATCAATATTTTAAAATCTTGATGGGATGCTTTTGTGTTGTTTTGTTAATTTCAGTTAGTTAAAGCATGCAAAGTTTCAAGATATGTTTTATGACAACACTGACATCGAAAATGCATATACCAATTAAATTTGGTAATAATTTAATATTCAGAAGTGGTTGAAAAATAACTCACAAATTCCAGAGGGTTGAGATAAACGAGTTAAAAAAAAAAACAACGTCGTGAAAAAGATATATCTAGCACCCACCAAATTAATAGAGTTAATTATAAAAACCTAAATGAAGCTAGTAGCTTTTTTCACTTTATATTTGATTGTAGTTGTTTTTAGTGGTAAGGTTTAAATACTGGCTGCAGTTTCTAGAGAAGAAATACAATGTAACTACAATGTTACTACAATGTAACAAATACCCAATAACTAATGGTTTATCAATTAAGAAAAAAGTATTTCGATATTCTTAGAGAAAATATTAAAAAGTGTTAGGCTCAGTTGAAATGTGTTGTTTTATAATGTTGCTCTTTACTTTTATTTGAAAGAAAGAAGCTTCTCTTTGTTCACTTTGAATCTTATTAAACTTAGGTCTCTAGCTTAAGTCCGAATTTTAGTGAATTAAAATCAGACTTATTGGGTTTAAAGCTCATTATTGGTATCATGAGCTGATAGTTTAGGGGGGTATATCAGAAATAAATCAATATTAAACCAGAGGAATATCTTTCAAATAAAAGATGAAAATTTCTACAAAATGCAAGTTAAAAAAATGTCGTGTACGCTTATAGACAACATAAAGAAGTGACGTCAAGTTAATGAAAACCATAATACATTAGAAAAGCTTAGAAAATACCTTAGAAACACTTAGCCTAGAAGAGAACCCAGGTTTTAAAACACTGGTGCCAATATACACCATAAAATAAAGACGAATCGGTATATATGTATAATCGAATGTACGTCTGTGTGTGTGTCCTGTGTGCATTACTACATTGTTCATCCCATCGCCAAGAAGCTTCAAGAAGTTGTTGAGCACAGTCTTGCAATCTTTTTCTTATTTATAACCTCTCCTCCCCTTAAGTCCTTCTTAAGAATTTTCAAACCCTTTATATTAAAAAATATGATCGTAATCAATACGCGGGGAGATTTTACAGGAAGAGTTTTCTAGATGGTCGGATTTTCCTTGAATTCTATTTTTATTTTATTTTTAGATCGATGCAACGCGCCATGAGTAAGCTAGCAGTCTATATTTGCTTGTTTTGTCATTTTTTTTTATTTTACAAATAATCTTGTACAAATAAAATCAAATACATTGATGCTCCATTAATTTTATCTTGATACTAGCAACTACAATGGCAATATTCCCCCATCCTCTCCAAAAGTAAGGACTTTAATGAATTCAGGCCTACGAATACTGTTTATTAAGAGTTTGGGTTTTAAATATTTATTATAGGTTGCTGATGATTCTGATGATAATGAAGAAATGCCTAATGGGGAAATTTCACAAGATCTGGTGCATGAAAATGAGGAGCCTGGAACCCCTATTCAAGACCCGGTCGAGGAAAGAAGAACCATGGCTGAAAAGAATGAAAGACTCAAATCCCAGCTAAAGGTAAGGCTGAAGACGGTAGGAAAATTGAAATACTAAAAACCAGGGTTACAACCACGCTTGGCACTCAATGCAAGAAATTCAGTTTTGACTGGACTCACGCTCAGATTGCTGTTTGTGTACCGCCTGATTGGAATTTTTTGAATACTGGTTTATAGGTTGATGAATGAAGTTCCAATCAAGAGCTCATCAGTCAACAGGAGCTAAAATAGGCTTGAGTAAAAGTTTAATAGGCCTACCTGACCGAGTATTTGAGCAAAGTCTGGGTAAATTATTTATTGGCCCAAAATGGACCTGAAGGTCCATGCGTAAGCTACTGGTTCAATTTTAGTTGCCGAACTTTTAGCCTAAGTCGAAAATCATGTTTTCTGGGTTTATCGAACTCTCTATGCTAAGCAATATGCGTATCTACAAATATAAGTAACGAATAAACGTAATTATTGTACACGCAAAGTATCTTATATTCCCTGTGTGGACGATTTCTTGCTGTTATGAACCGTATAGAAAAACAGCTTGTTTGGGGATTTGGCGAGGTATCCTAAATTAAAAAAAAAAATAAATAAAACATAGAATTATAAAAACAAAAAAAAAGACAATGAGAAGCATTGTGCCCAAACTTGGTATTGCGTTTAGATCTCACCCAAATATCCAATAAGTGTATTCACACTTTAGACTCAAAAATAAGATTAGGTCGTAGATGGTTCATCGGCTGCAATTTCAGCTTCTGTTTTGGAATATCGACTCTTTGAAACTAGAAAATAAGGACTTAGCCCTTGTTAGAGTACTTAGCTCTGTATATCCCGGAAGTGTATCGATTCAAGTCCAAGACAATGGAAAACCGATCCTGGTTTACTATTAATTAATACTTTAAGAAGAACCATGAAAAAATTTCTGTGTCTTTGAATATTAACTCGTGAAATAATTTCATCCAATCTCTCAAAAGTAATATCAGTAACGAAGACTTCAGAATTCCTGAAGGTAATTTTTTCTTTTTTTTTAGATGAAATTCTAGCATTTCTTTAGTAGCTTATGTCTTTTTGGCCGTAGAGTTAGATCATTCCCCCCCCCCCTAGATAAACCCCAAAAAATTGAGAAAATGGTTCGAGAGTTTTAAATTAACCGTTCGCATTACTTGACGATATGCCACTTCCTAAGATTTACACGCGGAATAATATTTAATATAACTAATATTTTTTTGTTTGATATGTATTTGGTTTGATATTACTGTGTTATATGTAGTGCTTAGAAATCATTTTTTTTTTTTTTGGCAATTTTGCACGATTAATGGTTCTTTCGTACTTTTCCTTAGATTCTTTCGCACTAGCATTACCTCAGGCTTTATATTATGTAATTTTACGGAGACAATTTTTGTAGACAGTACCAAGTAAACTTGACCTCTACTTACAGTTTTATGTTGCGTAAATATTTTTTTACGTTATTTTACGCTTTACGTTACATCACGTGCAATTTTACGTTACTTTGCGTTGCGTTACTGGTACGTCAGGAAAAAGTCAATATAGCAACAACAGAATACCTGAATGAGCAATTAATAAGTTTTTGACATAATTTTTTAAATTAAAAAAGAAGCCTTTCATTCTTGATAAGAGCTTGAATTTACATCCCCATTTCAATTTTGAATGGTTGGCTTATACTAATTGTAAAGATTTCAGCCGATTATTATGGTGGTTTCACGGATTTTCGCGTTAGTCAAGTCGGAAAGGACTTTAAGTGGAACATAACGGCGGAACATGACATAACTTAACCACTTGGCATACAGTTACGTACGTAGTGTGGAAGCTATTTAACTGCCACCTGAATACAGGGAAGCTATTATACCTAAATACATGCTAAGAAAACTTTGACAAAAGAAGTAAATTGGAAAAACAAGCAAAAATATATTATAAAAAAATTACTTGAGCTAGAATATAGTTTATATTTATAGCATTGGATTCATTAGTTTCAGATCTATCCATTCACCGTTCTATGATTTTATTTGTTTCGTTTAAAATGAGTTAAACTTACTTTGAAGTAAGTTTAACCATTGAAACCGTTGAAAGTCTTCTTTCAACGGTTATTCAATTTCAATTTTTCAATTTATTATTCGAATAAAAACATAACACAAACATCAATAACAATAAAGATCCTAGAAGAGAACTTGTCAAGGACAAAAAAAAGAAAAAATTAAAGTGACACTCAAAAAAAAAGATAGAAGAATAAAACATGGGTAATTAAAGCAAATTGGTTAAAAGTTGAAAGATTAAATTATATTATCAAGTTTTGTTACATTGTTGTACAGCTTGCAGAAACTTTTGGCTAGCTCAACACTGGAGGGTATTTTGTTCCATTGGATAATAGATTTGTAAATGGGAGATTGCTGGGCAGCACTAGAAATGCATTTAAGAATTATAAAGGCTCTATTGGACGAACGGAGACAGTGGGCTTCCAAATTATTAATATTATAATAGGTTAGTAGTTGAGGAGGAAGATTATTGTGGAAAGCAGAGTAAGCAAGCGATAAGTTTAGTTTTTGTATGATTTGATCTAGTGGAGCTATGCCAAAATCTGAGTACAAATCACGGGTTGGATATAGACGGGGAAGCCGAAAAACTGCTGTAATGGCACGGTTTTGGGCAAATTTGAGTTTTTTAGTGAAGGGTCGGTTTGTATTTCTCCAAACTGATCCACAATAAGAAAAGCAAGGACAAATAAAGGAATAATAGAGGGTAACTAGGATGTCAGGAGGAAGAAAATAATTCACACGGTTCATCATAGCTACTTGTCTCAAAATTATTGTTGTGATGTAAGAAATATGATTAGAGAAGGACAAGCATGAGTCAATAAATACACCAAGAAACTTGGCAACCTCCACTTGTGGGAGGGTGTCGGAGGAGTACTTGAGACCAAGAGCAGGTTGGATTCCGTCTTTGTTGTATGGGGGTTCTGAATAATACTACTTGACTTGTTTTGCTATTAATGGTCATATTATTCGTAAGGCACCACGCCTGGACTTGGGCAGAGGTTATTGCCGATGCTAAATTGGTGCCACTGATGAAGAAGTTGCTGTCATCAGCAAATAGTACAGGATACACTGAAGGGTCCAGGTTCATAACAAGATCATTGATATATAGGAGAAATAAAATCGGACCTAGAACGGAGCCTTGTGGGACACCCCTCCGAACAGGTAAGGGCTGAAAGGATACTCCACCTAATCTCACACTCTGTACCCTTCCAGATAGATAAAAATCAAACCAAGAGAGGGGAACACCACGAATACCGTAACTATTTAATTTGCTTATTAAAATTCTATGATTGACCGTGCCAAAGGCCTTAGAGAAATCCAAAAATAAGCCCAAAACATTTTTTTAAGGTTGAGTTGTGAGCGTATGAACTATGTGGCGTCAATTAGAGCATAAAAAGTTGAAAATTTCGGCCTCAAGCCATAGTGGAGGGGAGAAATCAAGGAAACGGAGTGCTGACTGCCAAACAGAAAGGGAGACATACTTCTGAAGATAATGCTCTCGAGCACTTTGGATATAACGGGAAGAATTGAGATTGGACGATAATTACCTATCTCAGTTGGATCACCCTTTTTAAGAACTGGAATAACAAGGGCTGACTTTAGTAAATCAGGGAAAACTCCGTGGGCTAAAGATAGGTTGGCAATGTGCTTGATGGGCTCGTAAACAAAAGGAGATATGGTCTTCAGGAGCTTATTACTTAATCCAAGACAGTCAGGTGTAAAGCTAATAGGGAGAGAACCGATGATTTGGAGTACCTCATTTCTATCAGTTGGGCAGAACAACATAGATCTAGAATTGAAGCAAGGGAGTACAGCCTGTAAGGAGGAGCGGGAGTCAGTATGAGGAATATTAAAAAATAACTTAAATGCGTCAGGATCATGTAAAGGGTCAATTAACCTGCCATTTGTGTCTTTAAGGCGAATAGGTATAGACTTTGATTTTCTATTTTTTGAGAGTATATCATTAATGGTGGGCAAAATCTTTTTCAGTTTTCCTTTGCAATTGAGAATTTTTGTATAATAATAATTTTTCTTCGCTTCACGGATGAGTTTAGTGTATAAGTTTTTATAATTTTTATAATTTGATAGGTCAATATCACTATTGGTCTTACAGGCTAACTTATATAATTTGTTTTTACGATATGAGGAAACAATGAGGCTATGTGTTATCCAGGGACATATAGGGATAGTTTTCCGGTTAGGTTTACGAATAGGAAAAGTTGAATGGATAATCTCACTTAGTCGTTGCGCAAAACCATTTGTGGCAGAATTTACCTCTTGACAATTTAAAACATCGGACCAGTCTGCGGTTCTTAGGCAATCGATAAAATGGGTTATATTTGCAGAGCTGTAATTTCTAGTAGTTGTGGGGATATTAATTCTAGAGCGTAGAGGTAGGGGTTGCGAAGGTAGTGACAAGTAAAGAGGAAAATGGTCTGACAGATCCGAAAATATTATATTAGAGGACAGGTCATTTCCCAGGGAAGTAGATACAAAAATGTTATCAATTAATGTTGAAGTTGATCTCACAGGATCAAATCTACTGGGGAAAAAATTGTGGGTAGAAGACCACTCGCGGTTACCGATTCAAAAAAAGTGTCAGATTCAATATTTTTACCAACATTGAGTAGGTTACAATTAAAGTCCCTAAGAACTATTGCCTTTTTATAGGGTAGATTAATAAAATTAGAGAAATCATCGAAAAGATTACAAAACATGAGGTCGGAAAAGGAGGAGGTTTATAAAACAAGGAGAGTACATAAGAATTTTGGCCGATAACTATGTTAACAATTATTGAATAAATACACCTGAGATTTATTTGTGTAGAGAAAATAGACTCGCACTCTGATAGCCTGGTAAAATTTACATTCGAACGGATGTAAAGTGAGATACCCCCAGAACACTTTGTCAATCTCCTGGGCATATGGATTATTTGGTAACCAGGGAGTAAAAAATCACTAGTGTCATCATTATCGGAAAGCCATGTCTCCATTAATCCTATTACGTCAAAGGGGCAGACACCATTGAATGAAATTAAATCTTTAAACTTGAGCCACTTATCCCGGATGCTTCTGATGTTGAAACATAGAACATTAAGGGAATTATTATTGATTAGTTTTGGCTTCAAATTGGTAGCAAAATCGAGAATATCAAGGTATTTACAATTAGCATGAGTTAAAGTATCATCGGGGCTGCTTATAGAGTTGGCATGCTGGTTACTTTCTATATCGGAATAATTAAAAGCAATGTTATTAGAAAGGGATAAATTAGTTAAAAACGAAAAGTCACACATTAATTAGTCGGCAGGCATTCTTGTTGGGTATCTTCTCGCTTGAGTTTTGCTTTGAACATCATCCTCGCCCGAAGAGACTTCGTGAGGGGTCGTCAATTTCTGTGTTACTGTGTTCGTTGGCTTTTTCGTGTTTTTTTTTTTTTTTAATTTTGCTATGGTTTGGGGCTTCTACCATCGTTTCAGGTGCTGGTGACTCTTTCAAATTTCTGGGGGACTTGGTAACAGTTAGGATCGTAGGAAATGTTAAGTTAGAATGGCATTCCATGCCTTCTTTTAAGGATAAAACCTTAGCTTTTTGCCAGATTTCCTCTCCTGGGAGTGTAGTAATGGCCTTTTTTAAGGATATTTTTCAGTTCAACTGGTTCACTACCAACCTCGATAGGATGAGAAACTACGAGGTATGTGGCTAACCTTTGCTATTCTTGATTATATGATAAATGTAATCTTGATAAATATAAATCTTGATAATGATAAACTTGTGGATGCGATAAAACTGGAAGTTGGGAAGGCTGCGATTTGACGTTAAGTAGAGGAAATTGAGTAGAACATTGGGTAAATGAGAAGCCTTTATCTATTGGGAGTGGGACCTGTTTCCTCTGGTTCTTTGAAACTTCAGTTTGAAACTCACAGAGGTTCGGAGGATCTCGGCTCTCTTGTGATAGGGCGGACAAAGTTGCTTCTCAAGTGCCCTGTGCCCCTTATTATTACAATTTTTACAGTAGGCTTCTTTCTCGGTGCAATTTTCTGTAACGTGGCTAGGTTTACCACATTTTCGAAATGATTGGAGTGACTGTTTACAATTATTTTTGCTATAACCATGAGCTATGCAAATTGTGCATTGTAGAGGCTTTGGTTTATAGGACTTACGGCGAAGGGCCATACCATATAAAAAAAACTTCTCTTTGCAACTCGTTTTTGCATACAATGAGCACTGAGCGACTGGGTATAAGATTGCCATCATTTTTCAAGCTGAGTCTTGTGGCTGTTGTTGTTTGGACGGGATGACCCGAAGAATCAATTAGTTCAGCTGTAAATTCCTGTATTGGTATACCGGTGTCAACACCATAAATCACGTATTTATACGACTTTTCTACTTCTTTTGAAGTGGCAAAGATTTTAGAACCCTCAACGATTAGTTCCTTGGACCTTGAAAGGACTGAATCCGCAGCCTCGTGAGAGGTAAAATAAAGATCTATCAGACCGTCTTTTAGGAAAACCAGTTCAAAAGTTGAGTTAGCTAGTAGAAATATAGGATTTCTAATATCCATTAACCGACCTCTAGTAAAGGGTTGACCGTTGGTTTTCTTGATGGTCACAATGTAACAGTATGGCTGATCTAAAGAGCTAGGTAGGGATTCAATTGGTGGGGAATCATCAGGAAGTGATATAATCTCAGATTGGGGTTCGTCAGGGGGTGATCTAATTGTATCATTTTTTTTCTTTTTTTGCCAGGGGTTTCACCCGTACTTTTAGCTTGAAGGATGTTAGGGCTTGTATCCCCTTAAGATGTGTGGTTCGTTTATTCATAGGAGTGGGGGGGGGGGGGTTCTAGTTAAGTTTCCTTTTGAGGACAGGAAAGGTGAGACATCCGATTCTTTTTCAGGAGGCTGCTTTTTGTCAAACCTGAGCTATTTGGAACTAAAAATCTCACCTCTGATTTCTTTCACTGTTCAGAACTATAATACAAATCCTATTATCCAATTAACAAGAACCAAGGTCGCTAATATCACTTAGGAAAGTCCAGGGACATGCACGGTCAGTAAATGTTCAAGTTACACACGGGGAATTTCGACTGGCAAATACCAAGAGTGAAAAAACGAATTAGATGTTAACACAGCGGAAGCAAGTTCATAACTCTGACGGTTGCTACCCGTTTTTAATTTGTTGTATTTGTTTCGCTTTGCTTTTTATTTATTTTAATTTATTGTATTTCAATGTATTTTTGATCCAACAATATGCAAAAGAAAATTGCTAAATTGGGTTTGGTAGAAATCACCTACCCACAGCTACTGATACTCTCAAAAAACAGGGTGCCAATTTGGTAGGTGGCAGAGCAGGAGGGGTAGATCTTTAAGAAATGCTATATTTAGTACTTTCACTTTCATTGAAAAGAATAAAAACAGCGAAGTTGCCACTACAACTCCCTCCAAAGTTTTAGAAAAATGTTTTAATTTTTTTGTGTCTTCATTAGAAAATAAGAAAAAGCTTTGCCACCAACCCCTTTCCCCTCTGTACATTTTCATGAGTTGGTGCCCTGAAGATAAATGCTTATGACTCGGAATAGTTAATCGATAAATTGATGATCAAAAACAGCAATAAGATAGTGTTGGCACAATAGTAGCCTAAAGGCAAGAGGTACATTACCTTGTATCACTTTATTTTCTTTTAGGCTTTGAAACAAGATTTGTCTGAAACAAGAGACGAGAATAAGCAAACCCAGATGGACAAAATTCATCAGGAGAATGTCAAACAAGGTCGTGACAAATATAAGACCCTTAGGGAAATCCGAACTGGCAATACCAAAAGAAGAGTGGACCAATTTGAAAACATGTAAAAGGCGGATTTACAAATAATATAAAGTAGAATGTATAAAACAAAGCAGAGTAACTTTTTCTTTTCATTTAGTTGTGTTTTCTGTTTCCACTTTTAAAAAATTCAAAACTGCCCACCCCGCCTTCCCTTCCCCAATGTGTGGTAAAGAATGTTGAATGATTTTTTTGCTTGTTTAACATACATTCCTCATTTTCAGCATTCTTATATAAACGTGATTTTAATATGTGAACATGTCGTGCTCTTTATTTTACTTAATTATTTTAATCATCATAAATGATGTCTAGGGGACGCCGCGGGAAGGGGGCATCCGGGTTTTCAAAGGATGGTGGCAAGCTTTTGTTATGTTTTCCAAAAATGGGACTATTTCAAGCCATGTATTGTAAATTGTCCCCAACCCCTACTTTAATTCATACGTCAACTAATTAAAACTAAATTAATATCAAAGGTGAACCAAATTTCTAAAGAAAAAGAAAGGTTTTTTTCATAATGGTATAATTAATTGGAATAGCGACTAAATTAAACAATAGTGATTCTTATGTTTTTTAATATGGACCACGACATATTTTTATTTTGCCTTATAGGGCAGTCGGTGCCTTTACAAGTACCTATAACTATTGTTGGGGATAATAGCTGAGTATCCCAAACTGTCTAAAGGTACAGCCTTTCTGTTATGTAATTCATATCTTTTATCCAAAAAGATAATATTTTTGGTTGTAGTTAGTTTTTTTTTTGTCTCGTCTTTTTAATATGGTGCTTTCGCCTTCAAAAGCACCATCTTCTGGTACTTCCTTTGTTTTAGCTTCACTGCTTCAAAAAAGTGCAAATTCAGTAATATTTGAGATCTAGAATATAAGAATAGGTCTTACATATATATTTATTTTCTTCAGTTTTGCACTGCTATTCCTGGCTTACCACTACCGAATAAGAATGGTAAGGTTTTCTTACCGCTATTGTTCGTTCACTGGCTGCATAATTATCTTATCAGAAGTCAGTCTTACAAAAAAAAAAAAAAAAAAAAAAAATTATCAATGAACGAGCCATTCGTTCAATGACATTCGATTCTGTTTTCGTCAATCTTTTTTAGTAGCAAAAGCTAAAAACATATTTTGAAAGTTTTTTTTTATATTGTAATTATACATAATTATATTTTATTCACTTTTCCTGAATTAGAAAACTGTTACTTGTATTTTTATTTGTAATAAAAATAATGCTCCATAATAGCCCAGCAAAACGTCTAATGCTCCATAATAATATAGCAAAATCGACTAAAAATTATAGCTGCAAAAAAAAAAAAAAAAAGAAGGAAAGGGAAATTTTGCGAGTGAACCAAGAGTTGGATAATTTTGCAGCCAGACCGGGATATTTAGTTGTCTTTATTTGAGGTATCGCAACTTTAATCTGAAGTATTAATGCAAGTTCGAAGTGTACTGGATTATTTTTTGATTATGCAATTTGTTTCTTTTGTGAATAAGCATTCTTGAATAAAAACTAGAGTTTAGACTCCTCCTTCTCCTATTTAATTAGACTCCTCCTCCTATTAGACTCTTATTTAATCGATTTCAGTAAGCGATAATGCTCTAGTTTTGTTTCTTCGAAATCGATTAAATGTTGTAGCTATCGACCCTTCAACATTTTGATATGGTTAATCATAAGAAGTATTAAAAAGAGTGATGACACGTCCCTTTAAAAAGGTAAAAAAAAAGATGCTGCTCCAAAATTTATTCTTTTTATTTTATTCTTATTTATTCTTTTATTCTTATTTATTCTTTTATTCTTAATTTATTTATTCAAAATTAATATAATCTCTTTTGAGATGCACCATCTGCTTAAGCATTAATTTTTCCCAAAACATAAAAACTAACCCAGCCTTTATTGTTGTTTCATAAAGTACAGTATTTGCAAGTGAAGGCTACGTTACTTAGGCTATCTACCTTAGTTCTTCACTAGGAATGACGTATGGACGGATGATAGATGGACATATCTATCAACAAATGAAATGACATCATTTTTATACAATCCTAAAAAGGGCTTATGCCAGATTTGCCATCCCACTCACTCGGACTATCTGTCTTGGCTTTTTCTACAATTAGCGTATGGCTTGACGTTCACAAATACTTGATTTTAATTCAAAATCGGCGTCAAAATATAACGAATTTTTTCTGCTCCAATAATTCGATTTTATCATCCTAGATGAAAATATTAGCAAAATTAATAAATTTCTAGAGGTCTTCTAGTGTTACAAAAAATAAAAGTTTTTAAAACGCATCAAAAGTTTGTTTATATGTATTTTTTTTATGTTTTTACGTGTCGGACAAAAATTTCAAAGATTTCTGAAATTTCTAGAGGCACATATAGAAAAATGTTACCAATTACTTTTTTTGCAGTAGAAAAAAAAGCTATAGTTGACTATTTTTAAAATGCTTATGTCAAAAATTTTAAGGGACTGGTTTTTCCTCCACGCCATCCTGAGTGATATGTTAACTTACTTATCACCTAACCTATGCTCAGGGCTGTTTTCTACCCCATTTAAATGGATCATTTTGATGGACTTTGTCTTAAAGAGCACAGGAAAGGCAATGAGAGAACATGGAATCAAATGGACAAGAAAAACTTTCCTAGACTTAGAATATGTTCATGATTTAAGTATCCTAGACGATAGTGTGAGCAAAATGAATGAACTTTTAGAGGTTTTGCGATGCAAGTTCAGGGTGCTAGAATAGGTTTGAAAATTAATGTTAAGATGATTAAGTCGCTAAGGCTAGGAATAAGTGAAGATGGAAAAGGTGACGTTGGGTAACGAAAAAATTGATCAGGTGTAGAGCTTCACATAACCAGGACCGGATTGAATAGGTGCGGCGGTCCATGGGATTTTTTTTGCGGGGACCTCTATATATATATTACATATTTAAATAAAATAAAGGCTACCTGCATAGTAGTTTACGTATGAAAGGTAGTTGACGTATGTAGTGCAAAATCTCTCTAATATAGGACTATCCCGATTAAAGTCAATAAATTTGATATGAACTTTTACAGGTTCAGTTTTATATATTATAAAGTGTTTTGTGAGGAGGAATTAGCAGCAGTACTAAAAGGATTAAAGAATAATAAGGCTCCAGGTGCTGATAGGTTGGTAAATGAGTTTCTTAAATATGGTGGCTCGGAGGTCAGAAATAAGTTATTGAAGATTATGAATATGATTTTTGAAAAAGGGGATGTACCTAACGATTTTAGGAAAACCTTAATTAAACCACTTTATAAGAAAGGTGATAAAAGTGAGTGTGGTAATTATTCAGGCATTAGTCTGGTCTCTATAGGTAGTAAATTACTTAGTAATATGATACTTTTTAGACTGAGAGATGCCGTAGACAAAGTTTTAAGAGAAGAGCAGTGCGGTTTTAGAAAAGGTAGAGGATGTGTCGACCAAATTTTCACTCTTAGGCTAATAATTGAGAAGTGCCTGAGTTTTCAAACACCTTTGGTCCTCAGTTTTATAGATTACGAGAAAGCGTTTGATTCTGTTGATAGAAGAGCTTTAGTAAAGGTTTTATCCTTGTATGGTATACCAGACAAATACATTAAAGTGATTAGTGCTATGTACGAGAATAACACTGCTGCGGTTAAGGTAGGAAATGAGGTTAGCAGCTGGTTTTTATTAAATCAGGAGTTAAGCAGGGTTGTGTTCTATCCCCCTTTATATGGATTATTTTGATGGACTTTGTTTTAAGGAGCACAAGAAAGGCAATGGGAGACCAAGGAATCAAATGGGGAGGAAAAAGTCTCCTGGACTTGGATTATGCTGATGATTTAAGCATCCTAGATGAAAGTGTGAGCAAAATGAATGAAGTTTTAGAGGTTTTGCGAGTTAAGGGTGCTAGAATTGGTTTGAAAATTAATGTTAGGAAAACTAAGTCACTAAGGCTAGGAATAAGTGAAGATGAAAAGGTGACGTTGGGTAATGAAAAGATTGATCAGGTGGGCAGCTTCATTTACCTTGGTAGTATTATTAGTAGAGATGGCGGGAGCAGTGAAGATGTTAAAAATGGCCAAGGCTCAGGGTGTTTTTTCACAGTTAAAAAAAGTCTGGAAGAATAGGAAGATAAGTCTGCAAACCAAGATTAGAATACTAGAAGCTACAGTGATGACAGTGGTCAAATATGGCTCTGAAGCATGGACGCTCCGAAAAGCGGATGAAGATTTGCTAGATGTTTTCCAGAGAAATTGCTTAAGGATTGTTCTGGGTACCCGGCTGACTGACCGTATTTCAAACAATAGGCTATACGAAAAATGTGGTTCAATACCGCTCTCTAGGGCTATAATGAAAGAAAGGTTGAGATGGTTAGGGCACGTTGTGCGGATGAAGGTTGCCGAAGGTTGTTCTTTTCGGCCAACCATCTAGGGCTAAACGGAAAGCAGGTCATCCCCGTCTGGGGTGGGAGGACGTCATAAAGAAAGATTTAAAGGAAATGGGAACTTCGTGGGCGGGTGTAAAAAGGGAGGCTTTGAATAGATTGGGGTGGAGGAGGATCGTGCGTAGCTGTGTTGGCCTCAGGCGGCTTGGTGCTGCGGTGAATTGTTAGTAGTAGTAGTATATATTATATTATAATAAACATATTAATAAATCTCATGGTAACGTGGGGCCCGATTTTATATGCCCGAATTGCCCTTCCAAGAACTTGGAAGTGTTCTTGGCGTGTTTCCATTCAAATTTTAAAGCAAAATTCAAGTGGAGATTGGATTTGAGGCTTTAAGCTTTTTATGAGCAAATTCCTGCTCTTTTTCAATTTTCAATGTTGCCTTTCACTCTTAATTATAAAACTTATTTTTATTTATTTAGTAATCTGCAAATAAAATTTCAAAGGGGGATAAGTCCATTTATTACACTGAACACAGATACAAAAGTCTGGATATTTCGACCACATGTACAGCGATCGTCATCAGCATTCAAAGACATTTTGCTCCCTTTATTAGAAATTCAACTTACATTTAGGCAATATTAAAGAAGAAAATTTACAACTCAAGACTTTGAATGAATCCAGTTATTGAACTCTCTCAGGCGCTTCCGGTTCATCTAATGAATGAACCGGAAGTTATTATTTTGTTCTGTATAAATATGTTAGTTTTAGTTTTAAGGGAGTTTCAAATCTCTTCAAAAATTATGAAGTTTTTTAGGCAGTATCACATGTTTGGCAATGTTGCCACGTTGAACCGTTAAAATAAATGAGCGAAACTAATTATTTAAGTTTCGTAGCGCATTTCTTCCGTAAAAATTCAAACACTAACAACCCGTTAATTCCCAAAAACAACTACACCTTCTTAAGCTATTTGGTGTCATAGGTTTCCAGCGTTTTTATGCTAATTTCTCACCTCTTTTTTTCATCTTAAAATCTGGCACCTCTTACTGCCAAAACTACATATGGAAGTTTATTTCGCTAAAAATTAAATTCCTGATTTTTCATATATCTTTCAGATATATATGGTTGTGTAAGTTTCCACATTACTGATTCAAAGATGAGATTTCTTTTTCTCTATTCTTGGTATTTTAAGGGATTTGGTAATCTTCAGTCTCCCCTATGCCTGACAAAGACAAGCTGGAGTTAGCCAATCCCCGCCGTGCATCTTGTGCAAATCTAATGTACATTTTCTGAAGTCTCATTTTGTTCCATTTCCAATAATGTTGCAGAAAAAGCAACGTCTTATATTCTATCAGCAGCTGCTAATCGACTAAACCGGATAAGTGATACCGGTACTAACATAGATACCCAGATACGTATCTATGGGGAGGAGGGATATTTCTTAGACTCGTAAATAGGTCGTGAAAATACAGATAAAAAAACTTATCTGAGAGCGTTAATTCCGTGGGAGCCTAAAACAAAATCCTTCATCCTTTTGGTAAACTCCTCCCTCCCTCCTCTAAACAAAATTCGTTTGGTAAAATCTCCCTCGCCGATTAAAAATCTTGGATACGGCCCTGCCGGTATTCATTACAAAATTAAATTTTTGCAGGAAACTTCATATTAGACAACACGAAGAACAATATCTAAAAGAGATCTTTTATTCGTCAATAGAAAATCATTTTTTACAAAGATTGTACATAATCGGACAATATAAAAACAAATAAATGGCAACATGTAGCCAAACTGTATCACCTTTGTTCAGCGGACATGGAATGCAAGCATACTAACAATGAACAACTATACACAGACATTTACAGTTTATATAAAATTGTATTACATACAAGACTAGCTTCACGCTAGAAAACTATTAAAAGAGAATACAAGCGACTCAATCTCAGTAAAAAGAACCTCTGAAGCATGAAGAAAAACAACAACTAAAATGGCCCAACCTTTGCAAAAGAAAAGAATACTAGAACGAAAGAAATGGAAGATCCGCCTTTTAAAAGTCACTTTTAACAATGAGCAATTACTTCCTTCTCAATCAAAACCTAATCACTGAAATATTGGATTTTTGCCCAAAATAGCGTGACTTTTGAAAAATAAAAGAGCTCTAGAATAAAATAAAATGGTAATATTTGTCCTTTAAATTAATTTTTGCAGTAAGTAATTAATTTTCTTCTCAGAGTCTTTAACTAAATATCAGCTTTTAGCTCAAATTTAGCCGAACTTTTGGAAGAGCAGAGAACGCCAGAATAAAAAAAAAAATATTGTAAGATTTGTCTTTTAAAATTCAATTTCAACAATAAGCAATCAATTTTCTTCTCAATCAAAATCTATTCAAGGCTATATCAGCTTTTGGCTCAAATTTAGCCGATGTTTTGGAAGAGAAGAAAACGTCAGAATAAAAAAGTATGGTAAGATTTGTCGCTTGAAATTCAATTTCGACAACAAGCAATCAATTTGCTTCTTAATCAAAACTATTCAAGGCATTATCAGTTTTTGGCTCAAATTTATCCGAACTTTTGGAAGGGAAGAGAACAACAGAATAAAAGAAAAGTATGGTAAGATTTGTCTCTCAACTATTAAAAAAACAACATCACTATGGTACAAAAGATGGTAATATTTGTCTTTTAAAACTGAACTTTAAAAATAAGTAATTAATCTTCTTCTCGATCAAAATCTATTCAATGAAATATCAACTCAACTTCAGCTTTTGTACTTAAATTTCAATCCCAAATAGCCATTCTTTTGGAAAATAAAAGAACATTAGAATAAAAAAAAAAAAAAAGGCAAAATTTGCCATTTAAAAGTCAATTTTAACAATAGGTAATTAATTTTCTTCTCAACCAAGATATATTCAATGAAATATCGCCTTTATATAAAAAAAACAAAAAACACAGAGACTGGGTAGCATCAAATGTAAATAAGAGAATGAAAAAAAAAGTCTACAGACAATTTTATAATAATTACTTTTTCAATTCGTTAAAAATAATTCAAAATGAATATATTAGGCCACTCAATGAAGCAAATAAAAAATTCATGCACAAACCGTAAAGTAAATTAAATATTGGGTATTAAACAAAACTATAAAATGGAGTAAATTTGGCTGGTTAACTCAGCTAATTTATAAAGAATAATAAAAAAATGAATCTATCAGTTTGTTCAATATTTCTTATTGATAAATTCAGTTAATTTAATAAATTTAAATTCATTAACTAGAAAAAACTAATTAAATTAACGAAATAAATTTATTAACTAAAATACACTACTTTAATTTAAGCAACCAATAAAACAAAATTAAGATTTTGGAAAAGTAATTCGACTCAAAATCGTTTCACTCTGAAAAATGGAAACAAAATCGCGGAACGAAAAAGCTTTAAAACACGAAAAAAAATACATTAATATAGACTGGGCAACCCAGCCAACATTTTTCTTTCAACTGAATGTAACTAAATAAATAATCAAACCGAGTTACTTGATAGATAAACAAAAATCAGCTGCAAAAATGAGCGCTTCATCCTATTAATCCTATAAAATGGATATATATATATATATATATATATATATATATTAGATAGTCAAGGCTTATCAACTTTTCGAAATTATCTGAAAATAAAGGAGTCACACCTTCATTAATTCTTGGACCAGGTGTCGTTAATTTTTCGTCATGAACTTTAACAGAACAAGAACATTTAGTGTTGGAGACAGGTAAAAAAAAAAAAAAATTAAACCTATTAAGGTCAAATAAAAGATGTTAACTTAGTAAGAGCTTCTACAGTTAAAACCCTTTAAAATTTTGCATTAAACCTGAAATCACTTTTTTTCTCGACAGATTCATAGGCTGGCCTTAGGCAAGAAGCAAATATGCAAAGGGAATAAAGAGGCATTATAAAAATTAAAGGCGCACAATAACTCCATTTCAAAAAATTTAAGATATGACCTTTAGATTTGGGCTAAAGAAAACCTTCAGATCAAAAAAAATTTAGATTTGGGATATGTTTATTCACCAGAATAGAAAATATACAGTAAAAGTTGCTTTAAAAATAAAAATATGTTGCTTTAATAAGTTGATAAGATAAGGGGGGGGTATCTTGGGAAAGAGGTTGTGGATCCCTATTTGATATGACGCCAAAAGCAGCAATGGAATGCGTATTCAAAACAGAGCCGTTCATGGGGTTAGTGGTGCCCGGGGAAAAAATGATTACAGCGCCTCCCTCCTGACTCAAAAATAAGCAAAAAAAAATGAATCAAAGGAAAAATTTTATAAAAGTGGGCAATCCCCCAGCTGCGGCGCCCCGGGCAGCTGACCCGGTTGCCCTTCCCCAAGGAAAAGGCTCTGATTCTAATGTTTCTTTACACTTTAAAGTGATGCTTGTTTGATGAAAACGCTCAACAATGGAAGCAGACAAGAGATCATAATACATTAGCCACCTCTACTCAAATATGTTACTTTCATTACAAAAATAGCTGAGAAATTAAAAAGTGAACATTCTTCTGAAAATTCGTTCCTATGAGAAACAAAGCGGGCAAGGATGTGACCTAGTTCCCTCTCTTAGGCTTAGAATACGAACATAATCAGTCTTAACTAATAAACCTGGAATACTAATGTAGCTACATAAGTTGGAAGCGTTAATAAAAGAGACGAAAATTGTCACCGTTTGGAATATTCGCAGTATCAATGTTCACTCTAGGCCTTAAACTATATTGCTTCTTTACCGTTCTGAGCTTTCAACAATTTCAAAGATATCTTACGAATCAATTGTCACTAGGTTATCCCACGCAATTATTTAAACTTGTGTAATGTTCCTCTTTTTCTTATCACTAACTAAAGAAGTGAAAGACCCCTGTAGAGCAGGGGGTTGCTGGGCCGTCACCGGTCTGATAGGTTTAGGCAATGTAGGAGGCGGCATTTTTACACTATTCTGTGAATATTCCACCGATGTGTCATAGTCATTTGGAAGCATTCTACCGTCAGAGTTGCCAGAATGTACTGAATCAGATGGCGGAGAGCTGCCACGTGCGTATGGTGAATATCGCTCACTTTGAGATGGGAATGGCAAAGTAGGAGCATTATGATAATACCCATTATATACTGAGTTATTTGTATCTGGGGTTAGTCCTGGGTAGTATTGTTGAGCATTTGGGTTGTTGTTTCCTTCATAAGACCTGTAATTTTGGTGACCAATGAAAGGACTCTGTCGGCGCTCATGCTCTGCTAGCAACTGACTGGCTGACCAATGCACTGGTGGATTTGAAGCCATATTTTCGGCATAAATCACAGACAAGCTTTTCCCATCATTTTCATCATTACCAGCTCGTAAAAGCTTTTCCGGTTCTTTTAAAGACGGATTAATAATTCCACTTGATACGGATTTACCATAAAGATTGGGGCTTTTATAGGCTGAATCTTTAGTGGTCCTTTTACGTTTGTAGATCACTAAGCAACATGCCAGGATTATGAGAACTAACGCCAAAAAAGCACCCGCGGCAATGCCTGACATTGCCGCAAAACTTAAACCTTGCGCTTGAGCTGCTGGTGCAATTGTAGATGGCATTTCTGTCGAAGTCGTTGTCGTTGGCGGCGCTGGAATATAAACTGATACTAAATTTGACACATCACCGTGCTGCCCATTGGCATCAAAAGCGCAAATGGCAAAATAAAAAACATCATCGTATTTGTCGAAAGAAAATTCGAAGGAAGATGGTGATTCGTATTCTAATGGGCTATCGTAAATCGAAATGGGAATCCCCGATTGAAAATTGCTTCTTAAGTCGGACGAGGAAGTAGAATATCGTATCTCGTAGGAATAAGCTGAAAAAGAAACACAATTTAAGGAAAATAAACTATACTTTTTACCCTTATTAGATTCTTATGTAAATATTCTGGGGGATTTATATTCTAAGAACATCTCTTCTGAAACTGCCTGGAAAAAATTATAGAAGAACAAAGGAAACCATTCCAGAGATTGAGTAAACAAAACCTTAACCTGACCTCCCATTATTGTACAAATTAACAGAAATTTCCGAAATCGATTTATAATTCTAAAACCTGAAACA
>JAQQPU010001871.1:55782-74875 GCA_029168905.1 Artemia sp. Kazakhstan ARC1039 | reverse complement strand
GTGTAGGTTTTCAACGAATTGTACGGTTACTACTCACAGGAAGTGCTGACTTTCAGCATTGTGTGCCCTTAAACAACAATTGTTGTCCGACAAGGGCTAAAATAATATCAAGAAAATTATAATGAAGGCTATCAGTTCATAACTATCGAAAAACATTTAGATAACCTCCCAGTGCAGGGGTAATACTACCGGCTCTATGCTTTCGGTAAGAAATAGTATTGCAGTTACGCACCAACTATTAAGAGGGTCTGTTTGTTGGGGGTCAGCGGGTCTGTTTGTTGGGACAGAGGTACATGAACCCTCAAAATCATGTTCTTGGCCTAAACTTTCCAGATTTTCGTAGAAGGCTCTCCAAGTTTATATAAGGGGTTTACCCCCTAATGTTTATTCATTTGGAGGGGCATTTTGACTGAGTGCATTATATGGGCAGAAGAAATGACAAATCTCCTCTTATTGGAGAAATATAGCGGGGTGAATCTAAAGATTGCGCATATATACTTGCTAGCACAGAGGGGGGGGGGGGGGCCCCGCCAAGAGACTGTACTTTCTTCTGGGGTGGCTATCATTTTCATTGTTGGTTGTGCAAAAGTTAAATTTTAGCATACAGAGCTTTGGGTTAAGGCAACAACTGCCTCCTCAAACTTAGTTTAACTTTTGCCTTACTGGCACTATCAATGTCTGTAATATATTGACACATAGCGTAAACAAATGGATTATTACCTTCACCACTATTGTTACCATATTACCAAATGTATTTTACCAACAATAATTGGAAGGTTTATTCAGGAGGTGACTCCTTTGAGATTTTTTGCATTTATGTACTTGGTTGCAGATCGATTTCTAAGGATTCTTCAGGGAGGGGGGGGAGTGTTCTGAAGCTTTGATTAGCGTATTTTAACGCCCAAATTTCCTAACTTTTTTTTGTGAGTTGCCGTTCGGCTCAAATGAGAATTAGGGAGGGTCAATCTACTGTCATAACTGTCCTTCACTGGAACAAAATATTTGTTTTAACCTAATTTTTTTAATTCTACTGTCATATCTAAGGATATTTTCACTCCTTTGTTGAAAACCATAATTTCATCCCTTTTCCCTACTTGCACAAAATGAGAAAGGGGTGAAGGGTGAAAATTTATCCGTGCAACCATCACTACCCCCTTGAGAATTTGGTAAAATTATGGTTTAAGGTTTTTGTTTATATGGAACTACAAATTTTGCGACAACCCTACAGCAACAAATTTTTATCGAATCTTCTATTGTAAGAACTTCTATCACTCAAGCCAGTCATCTCAAATCTATTTGTTCACCAAACCATAATTATACCTAAACCATAATTATAACCTTAACCGAACCATAATTATATTATTACTTTGAGTTTTTCTTACAGAATGACATTTACTTGCTTAAAAATCGGGTAATTTTCCTTTGTTAACGATCTTCAAACAATTTTCAAAGTATATTAATGTACTAAAAAATGCAAAGCAGATTTCAAAAATCCAATTTACTGACTTGGTAAAGATGAATATCAGCTAAAATCAAAATTAAAATCATTAAATTAAATAATCAAAATCAAAATAATTAAAATCAAAATTGTTGTAACCAGGGGCGGTATTAGAGTGGAGAGAGGGGGCACTTGCCCGGGGCGCAGAAATTTTAGGGGTGCACAAATTTGAATAAATAGTCTAACGGTTATAATAATTTTGTAATTTTTGAGATTTTATTTTTATTAAAATAAAGTAAAGAACGCAGTTGGCAATAAGTGCAAGCAAATTGAAGCCAAGATTTTCATTTTTTTCATATCTTCATCACCATTTCTTGAAAATCAAAGTAAGTAGAACGAATTCAAATAATTTTAATGTTTTTTGTGATGTTATGCATTCAAATTTTATTAATAATTGAAAAAATTTTTAAATTTTTGACAATTTTGAAAATTTTTGTGAGAAAAGGGAGGTGGTGCTAATCTATATTTTTTCCCCGGGCGCGAGAGGGGCAAGAACCGCCACTAGTTGTACCACATTGAAAGATCTTTTTAAGGGTCTTTGCATCCAACCAATGGTTACAGAAATTAACTCAAACAAACCGTTCGTGTAATTTTCACAAAACTGAAAATTTGGCTTGAGGAGCATGGTCTTGAACGAGCCACAGTCCACTTCGTCATTAAGCCAATTAAATCTCCATTGTGTTTAAAACAATAAGGAATTAAATTTAAATATTTTTTTAATGAAAAGTTAAATGAAATAATTATTTATTTTAATAAAACAAACCAAATAACGAACCTAAAGGCAATATGAAAAATGAAGACGCAAATTATGCAAAAAATATCAGAATTATAAATTAAAAAACGTCAGTACTATTCAGGGGGAAATATAATTCTCCCTGTTTACGTGACTTCTCTCTTCTGATCAATCCAAATCAAATCAACATTAATATTCATCTCATATATTTATTTACAAATACGTAAAGAGATTCATTTATTAAGTAAACTCAAACTGTTTGTCAAACTGTTAGTCTAGTGCTACAGAAAATATTGTCAATGAAGAAATGCTATTTCTAAGGTTATTCTAAGCAGTGACCATTATTAAATTTGGAGCAACCAGGTAAAGGCAGTTCCAAAATTCAGCTTTGAAAAAAATATCAAAAATTGACGAAATAGCCAAAACATAGCTTTCACCATATTTCGGAGCAGAGTAGAGGTTGAAGACATTGCCATTTCTTACAAGCATATTACTAGAAATATCTATCGTCTATAGACAGCTCCTGGACGCTCGGTTGCTTAACATTCAAATCTTTTAGTTTCCGTTATGCACCATTGGTCACCTTAAATTTCCGTAAAAGGGTGATCATGCACGCCGTATTACCTAAACTGATATTGTAACCAATTTTGGCAAATAATTTTTACAGAAACAAATTTCTTTCCATGGAGCTATACTTTGGGCTACGTAGCGTCTGGCGGAGGTATTAGAACGAAGAGGCTGGAGTCAGCAAAATAGGCTATGGATTTGAAGGAAAAGGATATCGAAGCAAGGCTGTATACAGGGAAACTTTCAGCGGTTTTTGGAATAAATTAAAAGACATTACGTGGATTCAGGTTGTAAAAATTACATATCTGCACTATCTAAGGAAAGGCTAAGACCATTAAGTTTAAACTTTCAGGGAAATCGGAGGAAGGTGTTGAACTAAGTCAAAAGACAATACATCTATCTAGGTTGTCAAAACAATGTGTCTGCAATGTCTTAAAAAGGGCTAAAGGTCAAGGGCACCGGTAGAAAATTTTCCAGGGGGACCAGACGCCAAAATAGCAGTGGTGGCTGGGTGACAGTTTAAGCGGTTTAGGGCACCAAACTACGACTTTGACCTGAAGAGGATGCATTTTCAATCAATTTAAAATTCTGAAAAGCGAATTGATTTAAACGTATCATTAACTATATTTTAAGCTTCATAGTTGCAATAGAAGTAATGCCACACGGTGGTAGTGCTGGATTCAACCAAGTTGATTCTCTTTATTTGTAATGAAATTAGGCTACGTTTGGTGATCTGTAATTGCGTATCCGCTATAATGAGGGGCGAGTGAGTCATTGTTTAGGTGGCGGTAGGGTAGATTCCTGCATTTTAATCGACAAACTGCTTACTCTTCATGAGGCTCCAGATAAGCGTCGAAAGAGGAAGGGGGCATTAGGAATTAATTAGAATGTTTCTCTGTACATTCTAAGTTAACATGGTATTCACGTGATGGTAAGACAGCAAACCTTATTGATTATGTTATAGTAAACCGAAGACTGGCAGGATCAATACAAGATACTAGGGTATATAGGAGTGCTGTTATTGATGTTAAAAGTAAAGATCACCATCTAGTAGTGTCAAGGGTTAATTTAAAGCTGAAATATCGGAAGGGTAACTACCTCCCGGGAAGTTATGATGTTGATAGACTCCAGGATGAGAATTTGAGAGAAACTTTCCAGGAACAGTTGAATGCTAAACTTGAGAGTTTAAAATTTGGTAATGTGGAAGATGGCTGGAATAATTTTAGAAAAATAATTTATGAAGTTGCTGAAGGTGTATTAGGGAAGAAAGCTAGAACTACAGCTCAGAATATTAGTGAAAAAGCTTTATGTTTAATAGAAAGAAGAAAAGACTTGTACAAGAATTATCTGAGCGATAGATCGTAGGAAAACAAAAGAAATGTAAAGAAAGTGGAGAAAGCATTAAAATATGAACTAAGGAGGTGTGAAGTGAAGGCCATGGATAAAATTGCCGAGGATCTGGAAGATGCAGCTAGACGGCCTAATAGTAAAATATTGTACTGGCACGTTAACAAATTGAGAGGGAGTAGTCAATCCGGACTTGGCCCAGTTAAAGATAGGAATGGGGTCGCAATTAGCGATAAGGAAAAAACTAAAGAGAGATGGGCCGAATATTTTGAGAATTTGCTTAACCGAGATAGAGTAGCAGGAAAAAATACAGAGGAAAATGAAAAAGTTTGTGATACCTTGGATGTGAAGGAAGATTTGTTTTGTAAGGAGGAATTAGCAACAGTACTAAAAGGATTAAAGATTAATAAGGCTCCAGGTGCTGATAGGGTGGTAAATGAGTTTCTTAAATATGGTGGCTCTGAGGCTAGAAATAAGTTACTGAAGATTATGAATATGATTTTTGAAAAAGGGGAAGTACCTAACGATTTTAGGAAAACCTTAATTAAGCCACTTTATAAGAAAGGTGATAAAAGTGAGTGTGGTAATTATCGAGGCATTGGTCTGGTCTCTGTAGGTAATAAATCACTTTGTAATATGATATTTTTTAGACTGAGAGATGCCGTAGACAAAGTTTTAAGAGAAGAGCAGTGCGGTTTTAGAAAAGGTAGAGGATGTGTCGACCAAATTTTCATTCTTAGGCTAATAATTGAGAAGTGCGTGAGTTTTCAAACACCTTTGGTCCTCAGTTTTATAGATTATGAGCAAGCGTTCGATTCTGTTGATAGAAGAGCATTAGTAAAGGTTTTATCCTTGTATGGTATACCAGACAAATACATTAAAGTAATTAGTGCTATGTACGAGAATAACACTGCTGCGGTTAAGGTAGGAAATGAGGTTAGCAGCTGGTTTTGTATTAAATCAGGAGTTAGGCAGGGTTGTGTTCTATCCCCCTTTATATGGATTATTTTGATGGACTTAGTTTTAAGGAGGACAGGAAAGGCAATGGGAGACCACGGAATCAAATGGGGAGGAAAAATTCTCCTGGACTTGGATTATGCTGATGATTTAAGCAGGCATGTACGCAGGAATTTCTTTCTGGGGGGGCCAAATCCTTCAAACCCATTATTCTGTGAGGAAAATCAGAAAATTATGGGAAAATGAAAAAAATCGTGAGATTTTTTTTTTTTTGGGGGGGGGGGGCGGGCCCGGAGGCCCCCCCCCTGCGTACGCCCCTGGATTTAAGCATCTTTGATGAAAGTGTGAGAAAAATAAATGAAGTTTTAGAGGTTTTGCGAGTTCAAGATGCTTGAATTGGTTTGAAAATTAATGTTAGGAAGACTAATTCACTAAGGCTAGGAATAAGTGAAGATGAAAAGGTGACGTTGGGTAATGAAAAGATTGATCAGGTGGGCCGCTTCACTTACCTTGGTAGTATTATTAGTAAAGATGGTGGGAGCAGTGAAGATATTTAAAAATAGAATAGCCAAGGCTCAGTGTGTTTTTTCACAGTTAAAAAAAGTCGGGAAGAATAGGAAGATAAGTCTGCAAACTAAGATTAGAATATTAGAAGCTACAGTGATGACAGTGGTCAAATATGGCTCTGAAGCATGGAGGCTCCGAAAAGCGGATGAAGATTTGCTAGATGTTTCCAGAGAAATTGCTTAAGGATTGTTCTGGGTACCCGGCTGACTGACCGTATAGTCTCTCTAGGGCTATGACCGTATGACTCTCTAGGGCTATAATGAAAGAAAGGTTGAGGTGGCTAGGGCACGTTGTGTGGATGAAGGATGACAGATTGCCGAAGACTGTTCTTTTCGGTCAACTATCTAGGGCTAAACGGAAAGCTGGTCATCCCTGTCTGGGTTGGGAGGACGTCATAAAGAAAGATTTAAAGGAAATGGGAAGTTTGTCGGCGGGTTTAAAAAGGGAGGCTTTGAATAGATTGGGGTGGAGGAGGAGCGTGCGTAGCTGTGTTGGCCTCAGGTGGCTTGGTGCTGCGATGAGTTGTTAGTAGTAGCAGTAGCAGTAGTATTAGTTTCTCTGTACAGATAATATGATACATTTCCCGTATCTACCAGCACAGAGGTGGAAAAGGCAAGGCAGGTCATCATCAGCCCAGCCATGAAATTTCCTTGGAATGGCAAATACTGCTAGGAACTTAGCTTTCAGCAAGTTTAAATTATAATATTTTTATTTTTCTGTTTATATGAAGTACTTCAATGCATTTAAAAAAAATATATGTAATGCATTTATCGATAAGAAAATCGATAATGCATTTATCGAATTTTCATCCAACCAAAATTCTTTAGTTGGTAATATTAACAAGAACTTTTCACCAAAATTACTATTCATCGCTAATTTATTAAGTATATTCAAATTTTATCCAAAATTGAAATTACAAATTTAAACGTAGGACGGAACTAATCAACGTATAATTATTGATTTGCATATTTTAAAAGCAATTGACTAGGGATTTAAGGGACCGGTACCTAAAATTATATCTTGGTTAGGTCTGGGTATGATTTAGAAAACAATCAGAATTTAAATAAATAAAGAGTTTCTCAACTGAAAGCAAGGAAAAGATTTGAAACCTATTTGAACAGATTATTCTTTATATGAAGGGGGCTGTCTCCTCCTTAGCTCCTTACTTTTTACTATGAAGTTTGGCTTTTTTCCAAGTTTTTAAAGAAAATTATCAATTGGAAAAAAACATTTTCAAATCACTAAAAAACTTTTTTTAATGAGCAAGGTGTCGAGAAGGGGGCAGTCCCCCTTATATACAGATTAATTTATATTTGTTTTAAGGTTTAAACTTGCTCCTTACTTTAGTTGAAAAACCTTTTTTATTTGCTTAGTTACATTTCGATAAATTGTAAAATTTTATGAACCAATAATTTTGGTAACGCAGAGAAAAACGATCAGTATTTCAATGATCTCTGTTTGGATTTTGATGGGTAATCAAACAGTTCGTGTTTTCCCCGGGGGTGATCGTATAGACCCAGTAGGCCTAGAACGTCAGGATAGGGCTCATTCTAAAGGAAATGAAAAGTTCTAGTGCTCTTTTTAAGTGACCAGAATAATCGGAGGGCAACTAGGCCCCCTTCCATGCGACTTTTTTCCCGAAATCGTCCGATCAAAATTTTTAGACAGCTTTTTTGTTCAGTATAGTTGAAAGGCCCAATAACTATGTCTTTGGAGATAAAATGACCCCCTACTGCCCCTGGGGAGAGATTATAAAATTCCCCCATTGTTTTATTTGTTATTGGGAAGTATGCAAATATTTTTCGGGTGGGGAGGGGAGGATGAATTTTCGGATGGGAGAATTTTCAATGGAGAGGATAGTTTCTAGGGGGTAAAATTTTCAGAGGAAATGTAACACTGGTTGAATTTGCCAGAATTCATATAATAAATGTCTTTGTATTTCTTGCTTTCTGTTTACCGATTCAATTTTACGCGTGGAGATGTTAAGTCCGTGGTAAATTTTCGCCATGATTGAATTGTCCAGAGGATAATTCTTTGGGGAAGGATATTTCTCCGTAGAGGTGGTGGCAGGTATCCTGGTGTCATTTAAAAAACGATCAGAAAAACAAGTTTGTTCACCTGAAAGTAAGGAGCAACATTAATACTTAAAACGAACAGATATTGTTACGCATATAAGGGGGTTGCCCCCTCCTCAACATCTCGCTCTTTACGCTACAGTTTAAATTTTGAACCAATTCTTTTAAAACGACTCCTGAAACACAAGGGTCGTTTAATTAGAGCAATAAGTAACTTTTTTTAAAGTGCCTAAAATCTGTAGCGTGATGAGTGAGGTGCTGAGGAGGGGGCAAGCCCCGTCAGTAATAATTCCTATTTTTTAAGTTTTAATACTGCTCCTTGCTTTCAGTTGAAAAAACTTGTTTTTTTTTTGTTTTTTTTTCTTTATTTAATGAAGCTTAGAGACAAAATTTTCTAAAGGCAATAGAAAAAGTATGTCAATTAAAGTAAAAGTATATAAAATGAGTAAAGTAAGTAATTACAAAAAATACACAAAACAAAAAACTAAGATATAAATATCCAGACTTTAGTTCTGTTTAGCAATGCCGAAGCGTTGGGCGGATATTTTTTAACAATATCGACAGTTTTGAACTTGGTTATCAAACACCAAATCTTTAATGCCTTTAGACTCGATGCTTATAAAAAGTAACATATTATCAAAGTAGTTTGTTCAAAATGTTTGTCCAGTATTTTGTTCATTAGAACTAAGATTAAAAAAAAATCAAATAGAAATTTTAATTCAATATTTTTAATTTAATTTTGAATACCAAAGGCCAGTATATTTGACACCTTTATACTTCATAATTGTAAAAAATTAAATCTTTTTCAAAGTGACAACTAAATAAATACAATCACTCCTGGAAAAAATTGATAATAAAACACAAATAACGTATCCGTTCAGAGGGAAAATACAGAAATTCCCAGCATTCCGTTCGGGGGAAACATTTTTGATAAAAGTGGCTTCATATATCAGCTCCCAGGGTACTCTTGCAATGCAAGCAAAAGTTGACGGCATATTCTTACCGAAATTGCCCCTTATCAAATTGTTTTCCTTGTTTTATCTATAATTATACGAACTTTCTTGTGTTCTAATAACTGCCCTAATTACTAATAAACAAATACATATTCAGGATCACCATAAAAAGCTGATTCTTTAGTACCTAGTCTTAGCAAAATATTAGAAAGAATACTAGATGCTAGATTATCTCATTGGTTAGAAAAATATAGGATTTTGAAGGAGGAGCAGGCAGGATTTCGGGATGGATATAATGCTATTGATAGGGTCTTAGTCCTACAGGCGCTTGTAGAGAAATATGCAACAGGGAAGAATAGGTTGTACGTTGCATTTTTAGATCTAGAAAAGGCCTTCGACAGTATTGATAGGACTTTCCTGTGCTTAGAACTGTTAAAGATAGGCTTACCAAGACTTTTCGTTAGGCTACTAGCTGATATGTATAGAAACACATTTGGTATAGTTAAAGTTTTAGGGAAGGGATTATCGTCACCGTTTGAAATTAGAAAAGGAGTAAAACAGGGTAGTAGTATTTCGCCTAGGTTGTTCACGTTGTATATAAATGATATTGTTGACCATTTTAAAAAGGTATGGGCCCCTACAGTGTCACTAGGGAACCTGACGTTATCTCTGTTGCTTTTTGCTGATGACGCGGTGTTGATAGGCAAGTCACCAGAGGAGCTCCAAATCTTATTGAGTATATTAGAAGAATATTTAGATAGAAAGAAACTAGTGTTGAATATTAAAAAGACTGAGATTGTGGTATTTAGAGGAACTCGTGTGAATAATGATGATCAAAAAGTACAATTTTATTATAAAGGCGAAAAAGTAAAAGAGAGCGAAAATTTTAAATATTTGGGAGTAACACTTTCAGCAAATGGAGGATGGAAAGAGCATGTAAAACAGATGATTAAGAGAGGGAAAGCAGTTTCAGCTGCCATTTTACGTAATTCAAGGCTTTCAAGTATAAAAGATTTAAAAATGCATAAATATGTTTTTAATTCTAAAGTTTTGCCTACTATCCATTACGGAGCTGAACTTTGGGGGCATGACCCGGCACCACAATTGGAGTCAATTCAGCTGCAACACTTTAAGAGATTAATTGGTCTTCACGTAACGACCCACAATCAGGCTATAAAAGGTGACCTAGGTATATTTTCGCTGAGAATGAGTAGATTAGCACAGATGATCCGGTACTGGCTTAAGGTTTTAAGTCTGTCAGAAGATAGGTTAGCAAAAGCAGCTTATGTGGAGATGCTACGGTCGAAACGTAAAAGATCGTGGCCGTATCAAATAAAAAATGTTTTAGATGGATTAGGATTATCATATATTTGGAATGAGGGGCTAGGTCCCTCAGATCAGGGTGAGTCGTTTTTGGCTATGATTGTAGAAAGAATAAAAGACCAGGAAGTCCAAATGTGGACCCAGGCAGTTAAAACATCTGAAACATTGAAGTTTTATTCCCATGTAAAAGAGATATTTGGATTCGAATATTATTTTAAACTAGGATTACCGGGGGAGACATTGAGGACTTGGTTTCGGATCCGAGCGAATTGCCTGCCACTAAAGAATAGAAAAAGAGTATTTGAAAGAAATAGGGTGGCCCCAGATGCAAATGCGGATTACTCTTGCCCCAGATGTAACCTAGGTATTGAGGATGTCGCCCATATTCTCACCGAGTGCCAGCAACTTTCTCTATTAAGGGAAAAGTATTTTGAGGGTGGTAACTTGGAGTTCCCGGGGATCCTGAAAACGACTGTAAAAAGATCAATCAGGCAGTTATGTAATTATGTAAATGAAGCGCAGACATCAATGAGTGAAATTTGATATTTATGTTATTTTTCTTGTGGAGTGTGATTAAGAATACTGTTCTGTATGGCCTGTTTTTTTTGGCTTATAATAAATTATTATTATTATTAACTGAGTGTTATCAATAGTTAGGCTCTTGTACTTTCGCTATTGACGAGGATCGTTATTTACTTATCATTCATTACTATGAAGAATTTTATTATTATTTTTTTTTTTTTTTGCTCCAACCAAATCATATAGAAAAGATATTTGTGTAAAACTGGTTAAGGGTTATTCAGTCACAAATTAGAACTTACATTATCCTTATTATTGGTCAGAATCTATTGGCAGGCAGCCAACAAGGGGGCAACAAATATTTTTTCCATGGTTTTTACATATTCTGCTCTCTTTCATTTGGTTTCCTTATAATTACTTTATAGTCCCAAATTTCCAGGGGGCCATGCCCCCCCCCCCCCTGCCCCCCTTGCCGGCGCCCGTGCTAAAGGTATTGAGCTGAGGGGTATTATGAAGTAAATAAAAAAACACTTTATACATTTAGGATGTGAAAAAAGACTTAACAAAAGCAGGTTTGAAGGAGCGGTAGGTTAGGGTGTATGCAGGGAAACTTTCGAGGAAAATTGAGAAAGATGTTGAATCAAATGTGAGGAAGTAGGGTCAGAGGAGCTTATTATTTATATCAGGGAGATATAACTTCCCAAAGAAAGCCAGTAGTAATTACTTCAACCCAGTTTTAACATATTTTTTTTTGTGAATAGGTTATGTGTACTTATTATGGTTTCCAATCTCCCTCTTAATTAATCATGCTGCAACCTTTTTTTAGAATTTTTAGGCCTTCGCTGTTCATTTGACGTATTCTTTGAAATGAAATTTATGGTCGTTTCTCTCATTTGTCATAGATTTCTTTTCGCCTGTCAAAAATAGGTGAACATATTGTCATAGGACAAAACTATGATTTCTTTTTCTTTATTTCAGAATTGCAGACAGAAGCTGATATCTTGTCAGAATTAAGCATAAAAATGATTATGAGAATTCACAAATATCCATGGTCAGAAACATTATATCAAACCGTTTTTTTGTTATTCATATATTTTAAATCATCCTTGCTTGTTTTACATTTCTTCAAAAATTCTTTGCGGTCTTCTCTCTCATTTGTCAAGCATACTTTTTTTAACCGTCAGAACTGAGGTTGCACATTGAGCAACCTCATGAGCACATTGTTACAAGTTCGAAATATAGTTTCTTCAGCTCTGTCTTCAGAATTTCGAATTTAAAACCTAAAAATGGAAACATCCAGGGAGGTGCAATCCCCCCTTCCAATCTGAAGGCATCTCGTGTTACGAAAGTGGACTACTGAGTTATGAAGTAGAATTACTAAGGGAAAAATTGATGTTGTGCAAATTAGAAATAATTTTAAAAATTCAAAATTGCTAATTTTTAACTTCAAAATGAATGTTTGTTTAATTACTTTTATTGCTTTTTGATCAGCAGATTCACATAAATAAGAAATGAGCAGCATATTTGCGTAAATTTGAATGTGAAACTTAAGAAATTAGCAAAGGCCCCCTCTCCCATGCTCACAAAAATGATGAATCCCTTGTTACCTTTTTAGTAACCTGTCGTCCTTTATTCTCACCTCCCTTTCAAGACTTAATTTATGAATATACCCTGACAAGCAGGTCAACGACATCTTCGTTCACGGCTGGCTTTTGTTTTGTTTTTTGTTTTTTTTTGGGGGGGGGGACAACTTTAAAGAAAAGGGCCAAAAATATTCGAATCGTGTAAAAAATGTGAGGGATAGTAGGAATTTCTACAAATGGAAATTTTATAAGGGTAAGTACCATTGCACAGCCCAAACCCACTAGAGCCCAAAATCAGGCCACCACAGATGTTCTCTCCCCCCCCCCACTCTCACCAAATTTGCATTCTTTACTTCTTCCCATGCATTTCCTACTTCATTAAAATATTTTCTTATTACGTCTTCCCACCCCACATGAAGACACCTGTTTTTTGTTTGGCCGTAACTGGATCACCAAAACGTAACAGTTTTTAGTAACCTGTCGTCCTTTATTCTCACCTCCCTTTCAAGACCTAATTTATGGACATATCCTGACAAGCAGGTCAGTGATATCTTCGTTCATGACTGGCTGTTTTTTTTTGGGGGGGGGGGCAACTTTTAAAAAAAAGTACCAAAAATAGACGAATCGTATAAAATATGTCAGGGATAGTAGGAATTTCTACAAACGGAAATTTTATAAGGGTAAGTACCATTGCACAGCCCAAACCCACTACAGACCAAAACCAGGCCACCACAGATGTTCTCTCCCCCCCCCCCGACTCTGACCAAATTTTCATTCTTTACTCCTTCCCATGCATTTCCTACTTCGTTAAAATATTTTCTTATTACGTCTTCCCACCCCACATGAGGACACCTGTTTTTTGTTTGACCGTAACTGGATGACCAAAAAGCAACAGTTTTTAGTAACCTGTCATCCTTTACCTGCAAAATGTACCCTAACCATCTTTGTCTCCTCTGATGAAGTTCCAGTTTATCAAATCTTTTCTTAGGGCCTATTCCCAGTCCATGGGGAAATTGCTTGATTTCTGCTTCTTTTAAATCCAATGATAAACGTACCTTGTCCTCTCGGTGCAATGTACACCTGCAGGCTTGTCGTAAAACTGTGTGTGTCACAAGGAACCTAAATCTTAATGTCTTATCTAAAGTAACTCTTAGTCTAACAAATGTCATTACCTTAAATTGCATTTGCCAGCGATAGGACTGTAGGCTGACTGATAAGGTGAGTCCCAATAGTGTCGTTGAGGGGGGAGGGCAGTTATCCCCCAATAATTTTGAAAAAAGTTATAATTTATTAAACAGCTTCAAAACTGTTGCTTGTTTTAAATGTGCTCTTTACTTTAAGCAGATAGTTTGGTTTTAATTAATCCATGGTCCTTTTTAAGATAAGGAAAACGAGAAAAATAGGGATCCGTTACACTTCATAATATGTTCCACAGTAATATTTTTCCAAATATACTGCCTTTGAAATCTTATCATCAATTAAAATGTGAGCCTAGTAAATGGCAAAATTGAAAAATTTTCTATGCTTCCTGTTTCGCCACATTTGCTGGGGTAAATTTTTTCCCTGATATTTAAGGTGCTTTTACTTCCTAAAATCTATCAGTTCAAGATTAGATTCTCCTCTTTTAAAACTTTCAAAATTCGAGATGAATACACCCTCCACAATTGCAAATAGGACAGAAATGGAATCAATGAAGAATAAAAAGGTAGATATAGAGTTAATACAATTTCCTTAAAGAAAAAGAAATCATTGAAAAGAAAAATAAGACTTAGTGTTTTTTATAATGATATTCGTACAGTAACTAGATAGGTCAAATCGGTTGTAGTTTAGTCATGGAATTTGGTAGAGGGGGATCCGCTCCCTAGATCATTTAATTGTTTTAATTTTTATTTCCAGTATTTAATTGAGTCTCCAATTCTCTTATTTATTATTGAAATGCCTAATAACGTCCTATTCCTTACGTTTCAGATTCACATACTAACCCATAAATACAGAACTGCCTCTATGTATATTTTTTTTCAAAACGCGTTTTTAACTTTTGGTTAGCATGCGCTGTGGTTCGCCTTTCGCTAGGTTGTAGCTACTGCTGTGACCATGATGTGTGTTGTGTCATCATGCATGTAATGTCGTTCTTTAATATAATGTAATAAAATCACGACGACTAAACAGCTCTGTACAATGTTCCAGTGTCCCGCTATCTGAGGGGAAAAAAGATGCCGTATATGCAGAATATTGTTTTTTATGCAAAAAATGTGCAGAATGTTGAAAATATGCAGAATATTGTTCAAGCAACTTATCTTGTTTTTCAAGCCAATAGATTTTCCTCGTTATTCAAGCCAAGGGACGGGAAGTTTCCTATATAGGGGTTTATAGTTTCCTAAGTTTCCTATAGGGGTAGGGGACGGTAAGTTTCCGTGATAATGCTAAAACGACTTACCAGGGTTTCAAAAGATATTTTTCTTATATTATCTTGTCGAAAGATAAGCGTGTTTTATCATCATGTATATAATTATTTATTTAAATTTTTTAGTTACTATTGGCTACACTTCGTTCTTTAACATAATTAGAAGACATCATCTTATTGTTTAAGCTATGTAAATCATGAGGTCTTAATCTATGTCATCAGAGGTAACGTCATAATATGGCGTTTTTGTTTTAAATGTTTTCTTTTAATTACAAAAGCACGTAGAGGTGACAAATTCTTGATGTTATAAAAACACAAGCTACTACAGTGCTAAAGAAAAATCCAGTTTTCGTAAAAAGTTTATTGTATTAAAAAAAATTAATTACAATAGGTTTTTAACCCCATCAACTCCCTTTAAAATGAGCCATTAAACAGCTCTCTACGATGTTCCAGTGTCCCGCTATCTGAGGAAAAGAATAAAGAAAGAAAGGAAAAAAAAGATGCCGCATATGCAGTATATCGTGGTTGCAGCCAATTTTCTTGATTTTCAAGCCAATGTATTTCCCTTGTTGTACAAGCCAAGGGACGGTAAATTTCCTGTTTAGGGGTTTCGGACAAGGCGTTTCTAATAGTGTACTTCTTGGTTTGAACTGAATCTATTTTTAGGAGTTATGGGTTGTTATATTTCTTAGTATTGGACGTGACCGTCTCTTACTAGGTTGCTAGCTACCACTGCAACCCGGATACCATGCTGACTTCTTGCTATTTTCACTTTCTAAATATTTCTTTTAACCAGTACTAAAAAAAATTGGCATAAATGTCCTAAGAATTATGACTGAAATTTGTTGCATTTCACGCGACGCCACCTCTACTTGTGGGACTTTTATCTCTACATCAGCATGCTATATGAAATGTTTGCTGAGAATAGAATAAACTGAATTTAAATGAAATATGTATATTTTTCACACAGTTTAGAAATTTTGTGTTCACTTATAAGCGGTACCAAGCCATTCTCATTTTCTAATGTTATCAGTTTTATCTTGCAGCACTAGGAAACCGAGCTTTACTTGTGAAGGAAATTATAGACATAAAAACGATATTCAGTGTAACCCCCCCCCTGGAAATGTATACCCCTCATACCCTGATTTACACAAGAAAAACTTTTGTATTATTATTATAGAATTCTTTTTTTTTAACAAAGATACAAAAAGGAAGGTCTAGGAGTCTAGGAGTCAATTTTCCCTTCCAATTGGTATCCCTGGCAATTTTTAATTAACTTAAAGTTTCTGCCATAATGATGCCAAAAATTGTTCAGATTTTCTGGATATTCTTTGTCGAACAATGCTGAACGGATAAGTTAATAATTCTAACTCTACTTTTCGAATTCTTTCAAATTTGAAATATGGTCACTATTTAAATGTGGGGTTATGTCACATTATAATAACATGTGGTAATACTTTGAATTATCCTGTATCTTTACTTAGACAGCGCTATTGCGCTGCCTATGATTTTTGTTCCGACTTCACGTGGCAAGCTGATTTCAATTTAATCGGCGAACCCACAAACAATTCAATTTAATGAAAAATCATAAATAATTTTTTAATAAATCACGTATTTTAAAATTTTAGCACAACAAATAAAATCTTAAGAGTCAAAACCTATTCAAAATTACGAGCAAATGAGTAACGCGATCCCGGGGCTATTAGAATAGAGCTTGGTTCAACTAAGAGATTTAGCATCCTTTGCTGGACGAGGAGAGTTTGGGGAAATGGAGGGGGGATATGTACTGCAGTATTAGTTGTGAATCTGGCTGATAAAATCTGAGTGTATATGAAATTCACTTTCGCCTACCCGAAAGCTTCTTTATGCTATACTACTGTCGTCTGCAAGAGCTCCTTAATGGTAATTTTAGTAAAAAGCCAAGCACCAGCACTTGTATTTATGATTGTTTAATGTGTGTTTATTGTTTATGTATTGCTAAATGTTTTTAAATTCACCAAGTAGTGTGTTTGTTAAATTGTTACTTTTATTCACTACCGCTTGAATAGCACCTACTTCAATAGCACCCCCTCTTGCCCCCCCCCCCTCAAATGAAAATGCTGTAGCTACACCCCTAGTGATTTCCAAACCAGTCGCCAGGGCTTATTGCACCATTCCTTGTCAACTGATGATTTGAATGGCTCAATACTGGCAGTAGAGACTGTGACCTGGTCTAACGAGTTCCATAGACTCACACCCAGTTGGAAAATAATATGCTACGCAGCCTTGATTTGGCATGCTTTTTTAAAAGTTTTTGATCATGTCCTCTTGTTCTTGAAGGGATATCCAGTTGAAAGATATTTGGGATAAGCTTTTCATTTTTGAGCAGGTTGAATATGAAAGTTCTATCCCCTCTCTTTCGGCAATAAGCCAGTGTGGGTAAGTTCAATTGTTCAAGCCGAGAGAGGAGAGATATGTCATAGAAACATCTGATGCATTTAGTTGTACGCCTCTGAACTGATTCTAGGGTTTCTTGGTCCGATTTATTAATTGGGTTGACAATGCACATAACAAACTCTAGCTTAGGCTGAATTAAACCCTTAAGAATCTTTGAAACAACTGAGGTGAAACGGCTACTGAAAGTCCTCTTAAATATACCAAGAGTCTGACTAGCCTTTGCAGCAGCAATCTGGGCATGTAAACTAATCTTTAACTCTTCATCAACTAATAGACCCAGGTCTTGTTTGACATGACTACTGGCAAAAGGTTGCCTTGTTCTGGCCATTGACTCCACTGAGTATTGGGGTCTTGAGTTTCCATTACTGAAGTGGATTACTTTGCATTTTTGGACATTAAACTCCAGCTTCCATGTCTTTGCCCAGCAAGTAAATGAGTCCAAGTCTGCTTGAATGGCTTCTATTTTATCTGGACTTTCGACTGAACCAATTATTTTTGAATCAACTTTATTTTATTTTTGATGTTAGAGGGTGAATCATTAAGAAAATATTTGGGGCTTTTTTGGAATTTCTAGTTCCTCATTTCTAATTTGACAAATTGTCAAAGTAATCTTGTTATTGTCATTTCTTTCCTTTTTAAGATATGCCTTTCCTACTGTTAAAAGTGGGTCAACGTATTACAAGACCTATTTTCTAGTTAAAGCAGGAATGTATTTTATTCCAATTTCAATACAATCAATTTTTGGTTTCATTTCAGGTCATCCAGTTTTAAATTGTCTCAAATCTAGCCCCACTCTTAAGCAACAACAACAAAAAAAAATACTAAAATACGGGTAAAGAGCAGAAGAAGTATATTTCAAGAAGGAAGTATAAAAAAGACTGCACAATCTTATCCCCATTCTTATAAAATCTGCCGTCAATCTTTTAATTTTAAAGGGGTTGAATTTGAAGAAAAATCAGAGAAAGTACAGCAAGGCAAGCGTAATCTAAAAGCTATTTGTCCGATTGCGACCCTTGTGATTTGGATATAAAATTGCAGATAAAAGGAGTAAGCTCATCCGAAGGTGACGAGTCTTAAAAGATTCAGTAGGGGCATTAATATCCTTTAGGAATTTCTTCAGTCAGGCAGTATATACCAAGTTACTACTTGTAGCACTAAAATGCTATTTTAGCATTATTTCATCATGTGTGTCGCTGTGGCACGGGCTACATTGAATGTAGTCCCTTTGTCTCATATGACCAAATTGAAGATATAGAGAAATAAACAGCAATTACATGATGTACCTCATATCAAAATATATGTCAGAACATTTTTTATGCATTTCAATAATGTAAATACATTTAAACACGGGATATGTGTGTGCGCGTACATTTTCCCATTCAGCGCTTTGATCAGCTCATGATACATTTATTCCTTTACATTAAAAAAGATTAAAAAGTTGACCTAACAACTAATCTAAGTACACTTAAAAGGAAGATGCGCTTGTCGCGGCGCAAGCCCTGACACGCGCAAATTTTTTTTTTTCACTGTAGCACCGAAAATTGCTGTGTAGCATGCAAATTTGGGCAATTTTAGCATTTTAGGAACTGGCCGTGTTGGCAACCCTGAGTATATACGAAATCCTCAATCAAATTTCTGAGTGAGCCATGGCTGACAAGAAATTAAAAAGTACAAACTCCTTTCATACTAAACGTAGTACAATGATAAATTCTAAAATTGAACTTTTTCTTGGTTTAATTAACAATCACTGTATCTACAGATGAGAAATAAACCACAAAAAAATCAAGATATAAAAACTTCCTTCCTTAAAGCAGTATTCCCATGAATCTACGGCTATTTAATAGTTAAAAAATCGTGTTAGTTGGTTACTCTTTTGTGGCTTCTAATTTTGACCAAAATTTATTTTAGGTACCCGTTAGTAAGACAAAGCATGGGACCGTATACACAATATCTGACTATGATTGTTATTTTTTTTCGAATTTTCCGCCACTTACTTTACCATGAAATTGTAGGATTTTTAAGTGATTGTTAGTGATTTGTTTTAATGGTTTTGTAATAGCTGTTGACAATGGTTGACTGTAGTAGTGTCTTTCCAAGCAGAAATAGGATTCGTTCTTATTGGGTTACTAGA
>JAQQPU010001871.1:0-25803 GCA_029168905.1 Artemia sp. Kazakhstan ARC1039 | reverse complement strand
TTTTTTTTTTGTGTGTGTGTTTACATTGAAATAAACAGAAAAATGGGTTATACCCTATATTTTTTATCATCCTCCCCATATTTTGAAAAATACTTTTTTGGAATTTTCACAAAAGAATGCTTGGTTTTTGAACCTTTATTGAAGAAACAACAAAATTACCCTTCCCCCCTATATTTTTTAAAATATATTTCGCCCATCACCCCTAATTTTTGCAACATTGCGTCGCAGAGTATTTGTTAATTTTGATGCTTGTAAAAAGGACAAACTTTAGAATTTCCTATCTGTAGGGGCACGAGATTTGTTTCCTCCATTCTAGCAAATGAATTTACAAACAGCTTTACTAGCAAGTAGGCTCTTGTTTTATAACAGAAAATCAATACTGATATTTGTTCTTGAACATTTCTAAAAATTGAAAGGTTGTGGAAAAAAAATTGTTGACGGATTATTATGAGGTGGATTATAATTAAAGAACTCGAATTAGAAAAACTGTTGAATTTCCTCATTTGAAATACAACTGTTGACTTTCTGTGTTTCGCACTTTCGCATTAGATTTTCATATATTTTTTGGGTAGGATTTTCATGCGTTTTTAGTTTGAAATTCTGTTTTTGATTTTTGTACACGTTTGAAGATCAAAATTTCAAGGAAAATCATTCGGTTATGTGAATTGCCAGTAGCAATTTTCTGTTAGTCAGCAATTTTGTTTCCTTGAGAAAACAAAAAACTGTTAGTAACAATTGTTAGTAACAATCCAGACCTTGGAAGCAGGTCTATGGTCAGGATAGTTAATATATAGTTAGCTTTATGAATCCTCTTTGTGTTAGGAACCTTTGTATTGCATTTATTATAACGCTCTGGAATTGTAGTACGTAGTGTTACAAACTCCTTAGTATTTTAGAAACATCTTTAGCGTTTTAGTTATAAATATCCTTAATATTTTATAAACCTCTTTAGCGTTTTAGTTATAAGTTTTCTTAGTATTTTATAAACCTCCTTAGTGTTTTAGGTATAAGCCTCCTTAGTATTTTATAAACCTCTTTAGTGTTTTAGTTATAAACCTCCTTAGTATTTTATAAACCTCTTTAGATTTTTAGTTATAAACCTCCTTAATATTTTATAAACCTCTTTAGTGTTTTAGTTATAAACCTACTTAGTATTTTATAAACCTCTTTAGTGTTTTAGTTATAAACCTCCTTAGTATTTTATAATCCTCTTTAGTTTTTTTAGTTATAAATCTCCTTAGTATTTTATAAACCTCCTTAGTGTTTTAGTTATAAACCTCCTTAGTATTTTACATACCTCTTTAGTGTTTTATTTATAAACCTCCTTAGTATTTTATGAACCTCTTTAGTGTTTTAGTTATAAACCTCCTTAGTATTTTATAAGCCTCTTAGTGTTTTAGTTATAAACCTCCTTAGTATTTTATAATCCTCCTTAGTATTTTAGTTATAAATCTCCTTAGTATTTTGAATCTTTGTGTTACGAACTATGTAGTGTATTGCTGTGAAAGTGTAGTAGGTGGTACAACGGATCAGACGCCTCAATTCTCGAGAATGTAGTGTGTGGGGAGAGGGGGGATGTACCTTTAGAAATCTAGTTGGGTAATTTTTTTATTTTTTCATTTTCTTTCATCAAAATATAAAAAAAAAATTTTTCAACGAAAATTCCAAGGAAAAGTATTTAAAGTTTGGATTCAGGCTCACCGTTTGTACCCCGTATAAACTCCAATGCATTATAATGTCAAAAACGAAATGCTTTCCACAATTGACTTGTAAATTAATCCAACTTCGATTAATCCATGTGTTGAAATCTCGCGCATTGTAGAACTACAAACAGACCATAGTACAATTACTTACTTAGAACTTAGTTCCTCCTCCGCTATTGGTGGCGCATAGGGCGTCGACGTAGCCTCTTCACTCGTCCCGAAGCAATGCTGCAGCGGTGACATCTTCCCATTCAGGTATTAACGAGGTCTCACCCGTCCTCAGATCTCGATTAGAAGTTCGCTGCAAAGCGTTCATAGTACACTTAGGTAACCAAAAATACGTTATACATCAACTGACCTACAATTCTAAATCAAGGAAGATCAAAAAACAAACAATTCAGAAAACAGCTAGATGGAGCAAAGTACTAGGGGCTGACTGAGGAAGAAGACGCAGAATCTTATGAAACAAAATTTGTCAGGTCCAAGAGTGTTCAGCAAGGTTAGAAACTCCACCAGTATCAGACCAATTCAACTTCTTTTACTTAAAAAGCAGACAAAGTTTTGTGGAACGAAGAACGAAAGACAGGGTTGAAAATAAAGAAAAGGGCCAGAAACCGAATTCCAAAAATATACTTACTCTGGAGTACTTTTGGTGTTGAGAAAAGCTGAAGTGATTGTGAATATTTCTGTGAAGATGTGAAGGCTATTCCAGAACACCGTCAATCTTGTACTTGGCATATCTGCACTGGGAATCTTCAGCAGCCATACAAACAAGAATGATTGTCTAATAAAATAATCAAATCGACATGACTGCTTAATGTTTCTCATAGTGCTTATTTTTTATTTCAAACTTTTTATTGCTCATTACTTATAAGAATTTCACTTCTTGGAAACTGAAAAATAAATCAAGTGTAAAATTCTTTCGCTTTTTAAGGAAGAGATTACGTTTGGTGTCAAAAAGACAAAATCCTTTATAAATTCTTTAAAGGTCCTATGCACTTACCACTAAATACATTATGTGTTTGGTTTTTAAACTTGAAAATTGCCCTGGTTGTCCATAAGCCTGGTAGCTTCCTAAATTCTGTTTCATGATTATAAACCTAACCATAAGCAACACCATATTACTGACAAGATGAATATAAAGTATAAATCTGAAAAAGCACCCATTCAGGTTTCCAAACGCATATAATGTGGAAGCCCTGTGAGTCAGGAACTCGAAATAACTTGGTTGATACGCCGAGTTCATGTCTAGGATTATGACAAAATTCTTTAAACATTTTTCGCTGTTTTTAACTCTAAATATTTTCTATCTTTTAACTCTAAAAGTTTTATAGCAAAGGGCAATAAAACGTTTATGACACAGGCAACAGTAATTAAAATAATATTCCTGTAAGATTTATTGTAACATTTCCCGAAAGGATTTCCTTTAAACCTTTTAGAAAAATCATATGTGTGTGATTGAACTTTTTGCATATTTTCATGAAACCTGGTATCAATTAGTAACAGATGGCAGTGACTTAAAGTAAAACAGTAGAAGTAAAACAAAACTGTCATCTAATTTAATAATTTTTTTGCGCTTTTTCCTTTGAAATCATATCTTCTATAGGTATTTGTTAAGTTTAGTGTTTGTATAAAATATCAAATACAGTTGACTCTATTGAATAGAGCAATAAATTTTTTAATTTTCCTTTTTGTTGACACAAGACGTCTTTCAGCCGACCTGTTAAGCAAAAAATTGATAAAAAAAAAATAGTTTATTTAACAAATCGAAATGCTGCTAAAGATAATGATCGATGTATTTTCAGTTTGATGTTGAAAATTTAAAGAAAGAACTGTTGATTTTTTTTTTTATTGATGATATAACTCTAAAAGACTTCAGCGTTTTTCGAATTAGGCTTTCATACCCATTTTTGACCTGTTTTTATTTGTCATTTTTTCACCTAGACTGTTTCCTATCTTTGTTTGAATTAAAGTAGGATGTTTAAATTTCAAGACATATTCTATGGCTCCATGAGTTGTTAGCAATAAATTTGTATTGGTTAACCATTCTGTTTCCTTGAGCTAGCAGAAAACTGTTCGTAACAACTCTATGTAACAATCAGGACAACGGAAATAGGTTCATAGGCTCAAAGGCTAGCATGCTGCATTATGAAAGTTTATATGCATTGTTGCAATCATCCTTAATGTCATGAACCTCTTTAGTGAACTTTAGGGTTATACAGTATGTGCTACAGTGCTTTAAAAGTGTAGTGTTATAAACCTTTTTGTTCTGTAATATGTAGTATGTAATTACGAAAGTGTAGTAAATAGTGTTATTAGCTAAGCTACTATGCAAACATAGGATGAGCATTAGTAGCTATTTTCTTTGTTCACCATTGTTCCCAAGTCTAATGAAGCTGATTTTATATAAGTAAAGCAGTAACGTTGTGCCAGGTATATTCTTGTTAGTCACTGGGAACAAGAATTGCTTTTTGAACGGCAGCAAAAAAGAACTTTCTGGGTTATAACCTGCCGAAAATCACAATTTCAGCTTCAATCAATTGTTTCAAATAGGCTAGATGCAGTTGATGTTTCATGGAAATTCTTTTCATATCTTTCAGCTACAATTCCATTAAGGTCTTGAAAACGAAGGATTACGTTTCAACAGCATGGGGTCTAATGGACGTTAATGACAAGAACATCATGTATATAATTTCCCTAGAATTCATCCGTATTTGGAATCAATTTGATTAGACACATGTTTGATATAGTTAAAATCTTACCAACGTGATGATGCCTTGGTCCGAAGTTTATACATCCTAACATGGGCGCCCATATGGGGGGGCAGGGGGGGTCTCTTGCACCCCCCCCTGGCTGAATGATGCTGCCTTATTTTTGTATTTTTGATCTGAGATTTCTATTATATAGCATTAAAATTAGCAATAAGACGAAATTTGCCCCCCCCTGGAATTCAGCTTATGGATGCCCATGCATCCTAATGACATTGTGCACGAGTGTTTTTGGAAATAGGAGCCTTCAATCACAATTTAATAATCACTAGTATATAACAAAATCATACACTTTATGCCTAATTAGATGTAGCGCCTTCAGATGGCAATTTTTTTTCTGTTAACCCTTCTTGTTATCCCTTCTAATATCCCTTCTTCTTTTCTTAAAAATCTTTGTATTAACCAATGCCAAAGTTCTATATATTAGTGCTAGTTTTCCTTGAGAGCTTGAAATTCACTCCAAGCGAAAAGATCAAGGGTTAAAAACAGAAAGGTTCGTTCTGTCCTAGACACGGCTAGTCTTTGCACATGTTTCCGTTTATGTATCAATATACATATAGTTAAAATATATGTTTGATATATTTAAAATCTTGCCAATTTGATTTTGCCTTGGTCCGAAGTTTATACATACTAATAACGCATTGTGCACGAGTGTTTTTGGAAACAGCAGCCTTCAATCACAATTTAATAATCCCTAGTATATTCAAAGTGTAACTCAAGCCCTGCATTGGATCATCAACCATTAATTTATCATGAATATTTCATAGAAGATTTATGTTACTTTGATCGTTCATATAACAGAACAAAACAAAGAAAGAAAACAAAACAAATTACATCAGTGAATATGACTTTGGTTTTACTTAAGGCTCCTGTTGTGTGAAATGTGGCATAGAGAGCGTTGCAACTTTGTTCCTCCAGGTGGACCGATCTGGTGTTATAAAGGGGCTTCGTCTGCAGCAATGTTGCCCATGTTCAAAAACTGATTTAGGTCGTCCTCCAACCTGGTCCAAGGTCTACCCCTTGGGTGCGACCAATCATGGGATGTGGGGTCAAAGTCATGTATGATTCTAGCAGAGGCTGTCAAAACGGATGCAGGGGTTGTCAATACAACGGAGTAATACAAAATCAGAATGTGTTAAATATTTTCTTTGAGTACAAGGCCCTAGCTCAATTATTCTTTAGGTTTACAAGTTCCAGAATTAGAACCCATTGAATTTAAGAAAGTCATGAGTTTTGAATTTAAGCATTTATGACAGCAAATAGGCAAAATCAAGTGTGGATTTGAACGTTTATCTATGTCTTTCTTGGTCGTCATATGGACACCTTTGGTTTGTCAATTTTGGTGAAATTTATTTAGGTATCAGTTCAGAATAACTCAGGTCATCCGTTAAGCTGCTTTCAATGATGCATTAAAAGAAACTCTCAAGATTATGCTAAGAAGTTATAACCTAACAAGCTATGAGATTTTTGTATATCTGAGAATTATTTGCTCGTGTTGCATCAGAATTATCATGAATTGTCTTTATATTGACATTTCTATTAATAATTTCCAGGTTTTATTATCTTCAAATTTAGCAGTCACAATTTGATCAATGGGAAAAGAATTAAGACTAGTGTTTTCTTTCCAAAAAAAAACAAAAAAATTTTCAACAAATCAGGTCTTCGTGTAAGACTGTCAAAAATGAGGATGCCAATCTTGTTTTGCTCGTCCCGTACACAAACCAGTTTTATTTGGACAAAGAAAAGAGCAAGGAAACCAACTAGAGAAACTTTGATTCTTGAATGTGAGTTTAATAGGATTAAAAACCGGCAGCGCTGCTGACGTTGCAACGTAGAGTTACCCAGCAGAGCTAGAAAGCTTAGAATTAGTTTAATCTTAATCAAATAGAGTTGGGAGTAAAGAGCGACTAAGGCCAACAGTAACCAAAACTCTAAAAAAAGGAACTTTGATAAACAATAATACATCAAAAGAATTGGCTTTTTATGCTGATTCCAAATATATAAAATTATACAAGTTTAATGTTTTACCCAAAAGCTACGAGCATGAGAAAATTTGCCTGATTTTCCAAAAATAGGAGAAACACCTCCCAAAACTTTAGCGATCTTAATGAAAAACACTTCATTAGATTCAACATTTTTACTCCTCACTTTCAGTTGAAAAAAATTTATTTAATTTCTATTTGGATTCAAACCTGAAAAAATATCCGAAAACAAGTAGATTCTAGTTTTTAAGTTTTTAATCTTTTATTGGTAATATACATTCAATGCTAAGACATTGACATTATCAATAAAACCTTTTACTGATAATATACATTCAATGCTAAGACAGTGCGTTAAATAGGCTAGTATAAAATGAAAAGGCACAAATACAAATATTTACCGTCTTGGCAAAAGTGGTTATTTGTATCTCAACCCCACGCAAAGTAAAAGAAGAAAAAAACAAACGGAACTAGTATTTTCATTTTGGTTTTTATGAATAAGTTTGTGAATTTACCAGTTGATACGACATGTTAAAGGCAATGTTCTTTTCTTTATTAGAGATGAACTTGATTTTTTTCTCCTATCAGTTTACTATATTATTTGAGGGCAAAGCTCTTAAGTCATTCCTATCTAATCTTACATAAAGTTTGTGCATATTTGAGAATTCGTTGAATCTTAGTGACTTTTAGTGGCTCTTAGTGGCTGTAATTGAGCATATCTGAAGTAATTTGGCTTTTTACAGTGACAATGTCACTGTGACAGGGGGGGAGTGTAGTCTTACGAATAGAGAGAGATATCTAGATGAGTGTATTATATTACTGATTACTATTTATTATTTTATTTGTTTAGCTCTATTAATCATTTAATTACTTATTTAATATACAGTTCCGTTGCTGGAGCAACAGTTTGGTTTTGTCTTGTTTCTTCCTTTCTTTTTTTCTATATGCCACCGATTTGAGTTTACTGCCAGACATCGGTAAGGGTCTAAGCTGTGAAGTTTTAAAGATTGAGCCATAGGTCTGGCTGAATTGATGAGTATGATTGTTTTTAATGAAGTTGTGTATGATCCTACCCAGGGTCAAAAACGATGATTTTTGCTTGTCCTTGAGCCAGAGCTTACAATGGGAGAGCTAACATAGAGTCTTATAATCCAAGTAAGAGGGAGTTTTATGAAGTTATTCCACCTTTCGCTTCTTTGAGCCACCTTTCTTCTTCCGAGTAAAAAGCTCGGTTTAATGAGGTGAGCTAGTAAGGAGCAGTTCCGAATAAAAGTCGGACTAAAGTTTAAATGTGTGTGAGATGTGTGCCTATTAATTGGTCCCATCACTGAAATATTCTTTTAGAATAACAACTAGATAAACTTGCAGGTAGTAAAGGAGTATTATTTATTGGTGCGATCGTCCTGCCATCTGTGGTTACAGCTCTTTCCGCTTGTGATTTTGGTTGATTTGGTGATCTTACTTTCCGTATTTGGGATTTAAGTAGAGGCATGGGAACAAATTTACCTCCAAAGCTTAATACTTAATCTTCTTGGTAAAGAAATTGGAGGATTCCTTTGCTTCTTTCTGAACAGTGATATTAGAAAGTTTGCCCGTGGCAAGACAATCTGCTTTTGAACTAGATGCACAAATTTCTCTTTAAAACCAATCAACACACCTTGAAAGGCTGACTAAATATCATTTGCTAGTTTTTAATTCAAGAATCCGTTCTTTAGCCATAATATTTTGAAAACCTTGGTGTGTTGACATCCACTTTGTTGGAGTTCACAATGGACAGAAAAATCAGCTAATAGCTCTGTAAAAAAAACTAGCTAAGACCTGATTGCTTTCGAAAAGAAGCTGGAGCCAAAAATCAAATCCTTAGCCCATGATCCCTGTGTCAATCCATCCCCCTCCCTAGTAGTTCCTTCGATCCTATCTTTTTCCTGAGACGCAGGTTTTTGCGCCTTTTTGAATCTAAATCATACAAAGAGTTTCACTTTACAATACCCCCGCCTCTTCTATTGTTAACTTTTTAGTAATCATGAACTGTAATCATGCAAGTATCATCAATTTGTATTGGAACTTCTCCCTCCCCTTCCACTACCGCCTCCCAGTTAGTTCAAGGGAACCACACAAGAGTATTTATTTAGTATTAATGGGAAGCATAAAGAGGACTGATGGCCACTTCAATAACCTCTCCCCTTTTCGAAAGAGGAACTGCCATCTCCAAACAGTTTTTTTTGTAGAAATGCTGCTTCCTGCGCCTATTTTGGTGCACTACATTCTTAATTTTTACCTAGATACTTTGGGAGACCACACTGCCTCTCCATGACGATAAATAAAAGTTCAAATAGGAATAAAATAACCCCCTCCCTATATATTGTGGAATTCCTCAAGGAACCTTATTGGGACCACTTTTATTTCTAGTCATGATTAACGATATTGGTAAGGACTTCCCCCAAAGGTGGAAATACGTGGATTACTTGACGATCCTCGAAGTATGTCACGGGAATATTAAAAGTGACCCCCTTGAAATTCTATCCCACATTTCGGATGAAGCTAAGAACCTAAATATGAAAGTAAATTCCACTAAATCAAATATAATGACGATAAATTTCTTGAAATCTATTCCCGCCTTCCTTGACCCTATCCCCCCAGATATTTCTGTGTCTTCCTTTAAATTACTTGGGGTTACAATTTCCTCTAATTTAAAGTGGGATATCCACGTGAAAGATTGTCCGTAGAGCTAATGCGTCCATGTCTCTCCTTAAGCTCTTGAATAAATTTAACATCCCCCCATCCCATTCTTTAAGGATTTATACTTCCTTTGTCCGCCCGCATCTTGAATATGCTTGTCCAGTTTGGCATCCTGGCATCTCCCGTGATGAATCAGATAAAATTGAATCTATTCAAAAAAGAGCCCTAAGAATAATTTTTAAAGAAAATTTGGAACCATATTCACGCCTTCTAAAAAAAAAGCCAAGCTGGAAACTCTTGAGCACAGGAGAGGAACGCTGTGCCTCCGTTTTGCAAAAAATGCAATAATAAACCCTCGCACGGAAAACATTTTCCCCAAAAGACACTCCCCATCCAGACACCGCCTGCCAAGTACTGTTTCTGAACCCATCCCTATCTTGTCCCCCATCCGTTGTTTAACCTCCAGATAAGAAAAAACCTTTGTCCCCTTCATTACTGATCAAATAAACCACTTAGTTTTTTTTTTTTTGTACTGGTGATACCCATGCTGGTGTCCGTTTGGCTCTTCCGTTCCCTCCCCTTTTTATATACTCTCTTTTAAACCTTTTTAACACCATTTTTATCTCAATTTTATTTTGGTTTTGTTTTGATTTGTGCCTTTTTAAGTTTCTTACATTTGACACTTTTTGTTTTTTAGACTAATGAATGGCTTTGCCTTTCTGTTATTGTTGTTTTTGGCATTGTTTTGTCAGTTTTTTAGTTGTTGTGCTATTTCTATGTCTTTTTTTATTATATAGCCCCGAAATGCGAATTCGGCCCTTCGGGGCTTGTGATAGTCATTTTTTGAAATAAATATCTTATCTTATCTAAAGAATAACTTCAGTTATAAACAAAGAAGTATTTTGTCTTAAAGTCTTAAACCGTGTTTCTATTTAACATTTTACAGAATAACCGGAAAGTAAATCAGCCATTGAAATCCCCCCTCCAAAAAAAATAAAATAAAAACAGTATTTCATAGTTTCATGGCTAATTCACTTTTCAAATGCAAAAGAGAAACTCGGCTTTAAGATTCGGTAGTTTTTTATTGCTATCTAAGCAAAATGACTGATTTTATGTAAATAGATGCCGCTTGCAATCTGAAATTATAAGAATGTGCTGTTTTTTCAATATAGATTTTCATAAACACGGGATATATTTGTTATTAAAGGAGTGCAATCCATTTAAGGTCTGGGGGAGGGGTGGACTGATTCTAGTATTGGAGAAAGTACTTCTATTCATTGTAAAACTAAAAAGTTTATATATATGCATAATATTTCACATTTTGGGTATGGAGTAGTCTTGAACCTACCCTTTAGCTTTGCCACTCCTGTTTTCAGTGAGTGACACTCAATAATCCACAAAAAAAAATTCTATTGGATTTTAAGTGATTTTATGAACAAACTGTTGTTGATTTCAACTCACTCTTGGTTAGCTATTTGAAAATGACTCCCCGGATTTAGGCTCAGCCAATATATTTAGTTGGTTTACATTCACATCTCAGGATTTACATCCGCACGAAAGAGTCTGAATGCCCCCTAAAGTATACAAGGATTACTGATACTAAAAACAAAATATTTAAAAGTAAATAAAAACGGCGACTTTTAGAAGCATCCCTTGTTCCTAGAGCTAAAGAAGAAAAAAGACCCTCCTCTTAGACTGAGACCTATTATGCTCTTTAGCAAGGTTTTGGTATCTTAAATGTTCTGTAGAGGGCCGTCGTCAAAGCGACGCTATAGCCCTAGGGCCATGGGCACTCCTAAGCAGGATTTGGGTAAGAGGGGTGAAATACCCCTCCCCCCTTATGAGAAACAAGAGGACACTCAAAGATATATCAAATATGAAAGTTAGAAAGACTCTTATTTAAATCCTTGTAACAACAAAACTTCTAGTGTTAGTCCTACTTCCCCTTTGGAGAAATATTTTAGCGGATCTCTTTTCGCCTGATTCTTCAAAAGAAAGGCAAAAAAATACTTATTGTATTACACTTTTTCTAAGGTACATTAAAAAGAGTTAATCTTTGCTACTACTTTCTAATTTTTTCATAATTGAAAATTTAACTTGGACTATTTTAAATCAGTTTTAACTATCTTTGTAAAGATTGTTGTCCACAAATATTGGATGCATTTTATTTTTTATTTGGGAGGGGGAGAGAGGACTTAACGGTATTAGTAAATACCGGAATATGTCCCGTATTTCACTACCTAATTTAGGGTCGTTGTAATATTCATTTAAAGTTGCGTTCCACTGTCTTGTATAAAAATGTCCCTGTTGTTCTACTTATTTGTTTACTATAACAGTGGCGGATCCAGGATTTTTTTAGGGAAGGGGGGTGTAAAATAGGTTGATCCGACAAACTTGCGCTAGGAGCAAGTTTAATTAAGGCAAACTTGCGTTAATTAAGTACATTACACTACTTTATCCTATTTTAGGGGGCGCGCACCCCTCACCCTCCCCTGGATCCGCCACTGTTCTATAAATATATAATACTTCACCGTTGAAATGCAATTCTGCTAAATATAGTTGGCAAATTATAGGAGAAACATCTCCGAGGATTTGCAAATGACGCTTGAGACCTTTTCATTAAGATAGCTTAGTTCCAATGCATTGCTTACTTTCTACACTTTATTAGGGAAGATGTTAAATTTAGTTAATTAAAAGAAAATGACAAATATTTCTTGTTCTTATAAGAAAAGCTTCCTTCCCTGTCAAACCAATTTAAGGTATCATAAGAAATTGCTACTATATCAAGTTCTAATCGTTCCTTAACTTGGTTGAACGGGGTAGGAATCATTGCTTATCATTCCTTTACATAAACAGAAAAATTTACAGACTCCTCTTTAGTTAACTATAGTCAACATCATTCCTCTATAAAATGAAGAAAGGGAGGAGTGAATTGGAGGTCTTCTTAATAAAATTTGTTTTTAGGCTTCATTGTTGCTAAATCAGAACACCACTACCAAACGGCAAAAGTTTTGCCAAATTTTAGAAGAAATTTATCCAGGGATGTGCGAATAACGTTTGCATTCCATCAACATGCCAGTACCAGATCATAACCTCACTGCCTAATGGCATCCTTATGGCCGAAATTTAGAATGAACTTGTTCACCGATTTTTGAGCGACACTTACACTCCTTCTCCTTAACTTTCAAATATATGTCACACGGCTATTGGCCTTTAGTAACAATCTCCCAAGCGATAATGGCATTATAACAAATACTTTTGTTAATGACATGGTTTAATAATTTTTTTGTTTTAATTAAATAGCATCGAACAGACGAATGACACAAATTTCTGTGTAGTAGAGTATTTAATTATCTTTAGACTGTCCTCATTTGTGCTCGCGATTTGGCTAAAAGATGGGATAAGAAATAGTTAGTTAATCAAAGTGAAACTACTTTTTTTAAATGAAGATACGATCCAATTTATAACAAATTTTAGACCTGTTTCGTTCCATCTGTTGCCAAAATTGATGGATGTTTTGTCTAGCAGACAAATAAATTTAAAAGAGAAAATTATTTGCATTTCTAGTTGAGAGGAAAATAGTTAAAAGTATTTTTGACTATAAACACAGAACGCAGGATTTTTGACACTAAAAGTGACGCTAGCGAGCCACGAGTCTTGCCAAGCTTAAATATACACAGAAGTAGGGCATTTTGAAACAAACAAATATAATTTTTGAATTAATCTTCTGAAACGTCATTTCAGTTTGTCTTTGATTTTCTGACTTTTCAGAAAATTCGTCATTCCATTTTGTCTTTGATTTGTCTTTGACTTTTTTTCAATTAACTTTTTGGTTTGGGGAAAGATAGGAGAGGGCTATAGACAATCTTGTTTTTATACAGCTTTTACATTAGTTTTTAAACACATAATATTTTGCTTTTGTACGTATCAGAAAATTGAGAGGGAGCAGTCAATCCGGACTTGTCTCAATTATGATAAGGAAAGAATGGAGAGGGCTGTACGAAAACCACACTTTTCGTACAGCAACTTTTCAGCAAAACATTTAGCCAATCATTCTCCGTTTTTCGGAATCCACACGCTTCAGACCCATACTTGACCATTGTAGCTTCCTATATTTTAATGTTTATTAGCAGTCTCATCTTCGTGTTAATTATTCTAAATCATTATAGATTAATTATATTATAGATATAATTATAGATTATTCTAATTATAAAACTATAAATTAGGCCCCAGTTACGGGGCCTAAATTTATGATAAGGAAAGATTTAAAAAAGACGAAAGGCAAGAATACAGAAAAGAATGAAAATGTTTATAACAACTTTATGGCCTCTTCTGAAATAAACACTACAATCACAAAATTATGACTTAACAAAATTTCAATTTATTGAATTTTCAGCGTCACTTTCAGTTTAGCTGCCCCCTCCTCCTCATATCTGGATACAGAAAAAGAATATATCCAAAAGCTTATTGATTTTGTTGGTCTGTATCCTTTTTTTACTTATTTCTCATCAACAATAGGTTCATAATGCCATTAAAAAAAGCGGCAAAACCAGAAAATTTAGGGAATAGCCAAGGGTACTTCTAAGCATTATTTCAGGGGAATGTAAAATCCATGTCGTATATTCTTTACCTTACCTTTACCTAGTGTCTAGTTCAGAAATGGCTAAATAACAAAATGTTACCAAAGAAGGAGAGAGATCAGATTCTGCAAAATTTCTAGGTTAATTTTGTCGTTAGCTCGGATCCTAGCTAAATTTAAATTTTTTGGAATAAAAAAATTAGCTTTTCAGTCTTTGTTCAGTCAAGCAAAAACTATGACAGAAACTTTGCTGTTATTTGCTTCCCTCAATGGCAACCATGATCTTGAAATTGAAAATAGTACTACTTCGAGTTACCGGCAAAGCTTTGCAAAATCTTGGCTCCTTTCTGTTTTGTGTCTCTAAGGGTGTTGCAACGGCAAGTGGACCTTACTTACGGGGTTTGTTTTGTGTGTGTTTTTTCTTTTTTTTTTGATAAGTGCCAGTTAAGTATGATGTAATTATTAGTTGAAAATAAAACCCATTTCATCTCATATGCCCTTCCAAGAAATTCCAGTTTCTTTGAAACCTTTATTACGATCTCTTTTCACCCCATTCGGAGACTTCCTGTTTCTCGTTTGGTCCTAGATGGATGGTTGAAAAGAATAATCTTTGGCAATCTGTCATCTTTCATTTGCAAAGCTTATCCTAACCATCTCAGCCTTTTTTTTTCATCTTCACTAATTTCAGTTAAGAGAAGCTACCCAATTGATCAATCTTCTCATCACCCAACAGCGCCCCTTCACCTTTATTTATTCCTGGTCTAAGCGACTTAGTGTTCTTAAAATTGATTTCCAAACCTATTCTTGGACCGTGGCCTCATCTATTTTACTAGCATTTCTATCTAGCACACTTAAATCATCAGCATAATCTAAGTCCAGGAGAGTTTTACCTTTCCATTTGATTCCATAATCTCCCATAGCCTCTGCCGTGTTCCTTAGGGCAAAGTCCATCAAAATAATCCGTATAAACGGAGATAGAACGCGAACAGAAACCCTGCTTAACTCTTAATAAAAAAAAACAGCTATTAACCTCATTTCCTACTTCAAATGCAGCAATGTTGTTCTCGTACATAACAGTAATATCTCAATGTATTTTTCTGGTATACCATGCAAAGCCTGGACCTTCATTAAAGCTCTTCTAGCAGCTGAATCAAATACTTGATCAGAATTTATAAAAACGAGGAATAAAGTGGGTTTAGTGATTCAGTCACTTCTCAATTAGTAATGTAAGAGTGCAAATTTGCTCGACGCATCCCCTCCCCTTCTTAAAACTACACTGTTTTTCTCTTAAACTTTATCTAAAGCGTCTCTAAGCCTAAAAAGTATCAGTATCGTGAACGTAAAAATTATCCCGAATATCCAATGGAATGCGAAATTGCCTTATAAAACCTGTGAGTGGATATCATCGTGAATATTGACTGAAAGGGTGTAAAAATTTGAATTTGGTTCTAGTAGCCAAGGACATTTTCCGCTAGCAATTTGGATTCACATTCCAAGTCTAGCCAATTCTTTTCTTTTCGTGAATATCGGTCTATCAGTTTTCTACCAGTCGCAAATATTGTATGGAAAGTTAGACCGGCTTTTCAAGTCTGTTCGCGAATTAATCCCTTAGGTCTGGTAATAATTTTATGAGTGTTTTGATTTCTGATTAGAATTACTGTGTCAAAATAATTTTCAATGACAATGTCGTAAATGATATGACCCGATCCGAAATTGTTTGAAACTACAGTCTACGTGTCCAAAATTATTTATTAGTAGCATTATGTATTCCATTCATATGCAGTATTTTCAAGGACATCGTTCGAAAATGGTAGGAAAATAGCCATATGATCTTGAATCAAATCATTAACAGAATTGTCTTTAAAATGTCTGCAAAAAAAATTTGCATAATCTTAAAATCTCCCAGTTTCAGAGGACATGCTAAAGCCAGGGTTGCCACCCCTGGGGATTTATCACTATTTCTAGTGATTTTTTATGTTGCCTAAACAACGCAATCATTTAATTTGCGAACAAATCACTAGATTATTGAAGAAAATCCCTAAACCAGCCAGAAAATCACTAAAATCTAGTGATTTTTTGCCACCGGGTGGCAACCCTGGATTAAGCTCGGTGGTGCTTCTTAAACACATATACAATCCATAAAAAATTAGCAACTCGTCTTATTCCGAAAAAAAACTTTAAATTATTAGAATTAATGCCTGGTTGAGAAAGAGATGTATTTCAGCAGTAAAGCAAAAAAACAAAATAATTAGCTTGATCAAAAGTTCAAACCCATTTGTAGCGCCACCCCCATTCGAAAAAAAGAAAGAGGGGACTGATTCTTTTCTCTTCTTGTAGTTCTTGAATGGTCATAAGTTCGAAAGTTCAAAATCAAGGGCCGTGACATTTAAGTAGGTGAGGGAAGATTAAGTAGATGTAGATGAAAGTAGATAAGTAGATAAGTAGAAATTCAAAAGTTAAAAATCAAGGGCTGGACATTTAAATAGATGAAGGTGGATAGGTAGATGAGCAGAAGTTTGAAAGTTCAAAATCAAGGGCTGGATATTTAAGTAGACGAATATAGATGAAGTAGATGTAGATGGAGGTAGATAAATAGAAATTCAGAAGTTCAAAACCAAGGGCTGTACATTTAAGTAGATGAAATTAATGTAGATGAAGGTAGATAAGTAGATAAGCAGAATTCAAAAGCTCAAAATCAAGGGCTGGACATTTAAGTAGATGTAGATGAAGGTAAATAAGTAGATAAGTAGAAATTCGAAAGTTCAAAATCAAGGACTGGACATTTAATAAGATGAAGGTAGATGAAATTGATGTAGATGAAGGCAGATAAGTAAATAGTTAGAAATTCGAAAGTTCAAAATCAAGGGACATTTAAATAGATGAAGGTAGATGAAGTAAATGTAGATGAAGGTAGATAAGTATAAATAAGTAGAAACTCGAAAGTTCAAAATCAAGGGCTGGACATTTAAGTACATGTAGATAAGTAGAAAGGTAGAAATGTAGGTAGACAAGTAGATGAAGGTGAATACAAAGGTAAAGATTAAATAAATAAAAGTGCTACCAAAGACGATAGTAAAATCTAGCTGAGAGCAAAATTTTCTAAAATATATAAGACGCCTTAAAACATGCCTAAACTTGCCTAAATTACTGAAAATATTTGTCATTGACCAATTGTGTGTATAGTCTGTGAAAGTCAATAGACTGGGATTCGCATTTGCACGACTTAGAAGCAGTGATTGAATAATCTCTTTGAATTGGCCAAGATGAGTGTCTTCTTCCTGTCCCATAAAAAACGAAAAGATAAATTTCTATTTGATTGCTCGGTGAAAACTGATAATGTTTTGTCAGAATTTTTACTACTCAATATTTCTTCCTACTACTTAATATATTAATATTTCTACTTAATTACTAATTAACATTTCTTCCTGTTTTCATTCGGGTATTTACGAAGCTCTTGAAACAATATAATTAAAAGACGAGAGCCGGAAAGAACCCGCCCCTCTCCCTGGGAAACAAAACTGCATGAAAAGTATAAAACTCTGTAAAGAAATACATAATGTACAAGATAGACATAAAAATTTGTATAAATTTAGATAAATAAATTTATATAAAGAAATACAAACGTCACGTGGACATCTTTTTCCGATTTTGCCTCCCCACCCCCCCCCCCCCCCCTCGGGAAAATGTGTTTAGGTATTCGCGTCGACAAAACAGGTTTCCTTTTTTGTTCAGGATCCCAAGACGTATCTTAAGGTTTCTCTTATGCAAAAAGAGTTTTTTTATACGAAACTAAATAGTGACGTTATTGGTTAAAAACAAGTACGGGCAAGACCGTACCCAGAGGAGGGGGGGGGGGGTTGAGCCCCTTCCCCTCCGAAGTGTTTTTTTACTCATAAGAACGTAACAAAAATGAATATAATCAAGTTTTGTATGCGTTTTTTGAGTTTTTTTGTGTAACCCCCCCCCCCCGAAAAATCTTTCAGTAAAACCCCCTCGGAAAAAAATCTTGAGTACGGCCTTGAGTACTTGTCACCTATATAATTAGATAGGCTGTAGCCCCCTCCCCCTCTTCCCACACCCGCATTAAGATCCACTGATATACCCGTTTATTCTTGGTATACAACACAGTTTATAGAATTAGCAGTATGATCATACCCTATCTCACCCATTATAAAAACCCGGACCAAGGTGCGAGTGCTCCAGAGAGCGTTTTTGCAGATAGAAACATAAGCGGCATTAGATCTTTTCACGGGTAGACAATGCAGATTTCTCTTGGACACGAAACAAGTGGAAACCCGCTATTACGAATAATGCACTTTGTAACCATTTCTCATTGATTGACGGAAACAGACTAACCCGCTAATGCAGAAAGAAGTGGGAGGAGCTTTTTGTTCGTACCGAGAATGAAGACCAGAAATGATCTGCGATAAACTTACTGGATAATTCTATAAACTGTGGTATATAACCACGCAATATGTCAAATATGTAACGTACCAAAGAGATAAAATCATTTAAATGAAGCTTTCAAATTCTTCTTTTTATTAACTGTTCATTTTCTAACGAAAATTTACATATGTTTAGAGGCAAAATGACCAACCACGTGGCAATGCGCTCTCAGAAACTGAAAGATGTTATGTAAAACGTTTTGATATTTTAAGTTGATTCGGTATCTCACAGTGATCGTTCGACAGCTTTTTGGGGGTACTTGGGCCAAAATTGTTGCTTTGCAGTGTAAAATGGCCAAAAGCAGCTCTTGGACAAACCATGATGTCTTGTACTAATGGAATTTAGGTACTCTTCTCAAATACAGGACACATGAAAGAAAGATCGCATCGAAATCTCAAAGCCGGTATTAATAAACAGTTTTCCGCGTCATAATGAGATATTGCTCACTCCGTGACAATGATTTAAACGTTAGTTTTTTGGGGTTTAGGGGGACTAAAAGGTAGCTAGGTTAGGTTAGATTAGGTTATGTATTCAATATATGCTATGCTTTATCCCCACCCCCACCCTCTAATGTGCAAATATATAGCCCAAATTTGTTCATAAACTATTATATTTTCATCCTATTTTGTTTTATTTCACTAGCATTAACTAAAAATCACTTCTTGCATGTGGCCTGCATTTAAGAAGAGTACCGGAATTTATATTACAGTTATATAATATGTAATTTGAATAAGTTCATTGAATATTCTACGACCAGTTGGTTGATACGATCGCCCCTGCTAAAAAACTTTTTTTGTAGACAGAAACCCACGACCTTTGTTTCGGGTACCATAAACATTTTGAATTTGATGGTGCAATTATTGCCAGTATCATGACTTTTTGGTGGTGTGTTCCCTCTTTTTCTAAAATTATACGAATCTTTCTTATGTTAATAAATTAGCTGTTGCATAACTTAACTGTTCTTAGCTTTAAACTGTTTACAAATCGAAAATAAAATTTAAAAAAAATCCATGTTTAAATCATTTCTCTGGTGGAATGACCCTTGCCATAGATTAAACATGGACCTTCTTAGAACCAGAACCACTTAAGATTTTCACTTGGAGAACTGAAATGAGCAATTGGCCCTTCCAACATCTCCCCTCCTCTTACCTCCTTCAATTTCTTATGAACATAAATAACACCTCAATCAGCAAGATTTGTTTAGCGAGTGGAACTGAAACGTTAGTATTAGAAGAAGAATCTTACATAACTGTTTAGGCATAACTGTTAGGCATGGTTTATTTATATGTTTGATGCACCTGTTGTGTCAAAGGAATTATTTTCTGCGTTTTCAACTATTTACTGTGAAAGTTTGCTTATAAAGTAGCTGCAGTTGCAAGTGACATTAATTGTATTTTTCAAGAAAGTAGTACTGAAACAAAATTCAATTCGCCATTTCCTCTCTCTTTTTTTGTCAACCTGTGGTCGTTTTGAGTTTAAAGTAAGCATTAAACAGGGCTTAATGAATTTGTTTTTTGTCTCTTGTGATATTCTGTTTTGATCAACCGTGGTATTGCAAATTTACCTCTTAAATTATACACCTCTTGAAGAACTGGATTAGCTTATTGTTCCTGCAACATAACAGCTTCACCTTAAAAGAGAGAATATTTTATTTGTGAAATCTGGTTATTTTTTAAGGCAAATAAAACCACTTTCTAAGCATTATATATCTGCTAAGATCACGACAAAGAAACGATCTTGCAAAAGATAATAACCTATTTCGCCAAATTGTTGCATTATTAGCTGAATTTCAAAGGAGATGCTAGTGGCATGAGAAGAAAATACAAACATCTGTTTGAAGTGGTAACATATTTCTTTTGAAATTTATCACCTTCTTTTTAACTATTAACTTGTCAAACTGAAACCGTTACAGGCACTGCTATTAAGGCACTGCCAAAAAGTGTATTGACAAAGAGATAAAAATCGATATTACCTTTCAAATCTCAGTCTAACAAATATCAAATTAGTATATAAAGCATAGATAAATTAAATCTAATAGGCTATGAGGATTTTTAAGTTTGTTTATTCATGACCGACTATACAACATGGTAAATGGCGAAGTACGCGAAAAATAAATAAAGAGAAAGAAAAAAGAAGCACAATCAGAGTCTCTTTTGAATTATGAAATCAACAATATGTATTATGATAGTTCTCTGGCATACGCCTGGAACCGTTAAACCGTGTAGATTTTGTGAACTACTTAAGGGGTCACTCTCTCTCTTAGAAACCATGTACACCATTTGGCGCGTGCCAAGTGTGGCGGAACTATGCCAAGTTTTCGGGGAGCGTGCCAAGAATTTGTTAACAGCGCCATGTGTTGCCGTGGCGGAACTGTGTCAAGTTTTTGGGGAGTGTGCCAAGAATTTGTGAACCGCGCCATGTGTTGCCGTGGCGGAACTGTGCCAAGTTTTTGGGGAGTGTGCCAAGAATTTGTGAACCGCGCCATGTGTTGCCGTGGCGGAACTATGTCAAGTGTTTTGGGGAGTGTGCCAAGCATTTTGGGGACTCTGCCAAGCGTGGTGGAACTGTGCCCAAGGTTAGCCAAAGTCTGTGGCACGTGTGACATTCTGAGATATAAACCAGGTGGCGGGAAGCCAGTTCCCCATCGAGACTACTATGAAAGCAAGTCGTATATCTTTAAGAATGGGTTGCTTCAGGAACTGCTGAAACGCTTCAGCTAATGAATGGATTAGAACTTTGTTCATGAATCAAGCAAAAAACTCGTGTTTTAGCTTTGTGTGGGTATCGATGAAATAAAAATGTAAAAACTGTCTTAAAAACCAACATCCCACGAAACTAGACAACTTTAACAAGATTAAAATTACAACGATTTCTTTGACAAACCTTTAAATTAAAGATCAGTCACAATAAGATTTAGCTAAGGTCGAGATTTAGCTAGCAAAGAAATTTTAGCTAACCGCATACGCATATGTAATAGAATTTATCTAATTGGCTAATTCTGGTCAAAGAATAAGAAAACGTATAAGGGTCGGAATCGCCATCTAGCATTTGACAAATTTGTTCCATTTTTAGTCTGCCCTAAACTGCTGCATACTTGTCTTTTTAGTTACTTCAAGTATTAAAGAGAATGCAGACAGCAGAATTTTCCCACCAGTTGGTCTACCCCCTTATTTCGGAAAACCACGTCTACTGCACAGTTCCACATCGCGTGGTACACTTCCGCCACGCATGGCAGTCCCCGCAAAACTGGAAATTTTTTTGGCACGCTTACCACACGCCACCTTGTGAACGAGATTTCTGAAATCGGCACTCGCTCACTGTTAATAAGCTGGAATCGTGTCAGTAGTTTTTCTACTGCAGGGGTTATTTAAAGAAGATAGAAAAAAAATGTTTGTTTCTTTTTTTAGTTTTGTTTGTAGTTATTTGAAAGAGTTTTTGAGAAACTATTAAAAATAAGCCATTTTAATGAACCATTAATATAATAAAAAACGAAAAATATGACTCGATCCCACTTTTAACTACTATAATCACAGAAAGTCTGCTATGGTTAGCTCAAATTTGACTGAATGACAGGTTGCAAACGCCGTGCTTAGCCTCCCATCTGGCGGTCGTCAAGTGGGGAAAGGTCGTCAAGCTAAGGTCGTCATGTGGGGAAGGAATAGAAAAAATTCAGATGTTTAAGATCTCTGGTTTTAGCTTTCTGTAATCTGAAATCATAGAAGTTTTAGCGGAAACCGCCCGTGATTTGTATATGCCTTTGCCTTGTCGTTTTTATCAAAACAACAAGTTTTATCAAAACGAAAGTTTTTCAAGAGTTTTTGAGAAACTATTTAAAAAAACAAAACATTTTAATGAGCCATTAATATAATAAAAAACGAAAAATATGGGTCGATCCCACTTTTAACTGCTATAATCACAGAGAGTCTGCTATGGTTAGGTCAAAATTTACTGAATGATAAGTTGAAGACGCCGTGCTTAGCATCCCATCTGGTGCCAAGGTCGTCAAGTGGTGAAGGAACAGGTCGTAAGAAAGGTTTTAAATGGAATGGGAACTTCCTAGGAGTGGGTAAAGAGTGAAGCTCTAAACAGACTGGGGTAAAGGAGAAGTTTGCGAAGCTGTATTGGCATCCGGTGGCTTGGTGCTGTAGTGAGTTATTTGTAGAAGTAGTATCAAACATAGGAAGAGCAGGTATAGAAATATTCGCCTTGCCTTTTTATAATTAGTGTCACATCTTACTTGCCATGAAATAAAATATGTAACTCTTCTCATGATTTTATCACATTCTCCGTGGTCGTTGAAGTACACTAGCCATTCTTACTAATCAAAGTGAAATTCTTTTGCTCCAAAGTTCCATCGTGGAGATTTTTTATATAATAGAAAATTCATTGAAGCATTCGTCCCCATCCATCTGTGCAGGATGTGTTTGAAGACTGTAAAAACCGGGGCACACCTGCCATTGACACGTTTGATTGATGCGGCGTGATTTGTTGTGCCTTGAGTTGCTTCAGGGTAGCTTTTACCTTCTCTGGTCGTTTTTTATAACGAAAAATAGTTTGACTTCTTTTTCAATTTTAAAATCGTTGAAACAAAAGATTGGAGTGCATATAAAAGCACATCAGAGTTGGAGAAAAGGATAGGATATTATACCTACCCCTATAATATCATAAAAGGGGGGTAACACTTACGATACTTATTCATGGAGGAGGGGGGGGGCTAAAGCATGAAAAATGTGTTTTCATGTTGTTTTTAACAATTATATAACTAATAAATATAGTCTTGTTTACGATGGGTGGGTTTCTACATTTGAGATGGGTGGTAGCCTACACGCATCACGCTATAATTTGTTTTAAATGTTGGGATTGGGATATGGGGTGGGGGGTAGACCCAGTTCCCCTCCCCCAACGTATAATCGTAAATAATAATATTCCATAAAATGTAGAAATACGAATTATTCTAAAATTTAATCATTTATGAAATTCAGCCAATTCAGGTGCTATTATTCTGCTCACAGCTAATCCAAAAATGTATTTACGTCTAATATATGACGCATGATTATAGTAGATAATTCCTGTCTTGTGAAAACCTAAGATTTACTATGCTTTTAGTCTGATCAAACTAATAACTCGAAAATGATAGTTTAAAATTTGATCAGACCTAAAAGGATAATGACCATTGTGGGATTTGGCAAGGATAGAGGAGTCAAATAGGGTTGAATAGCGGAGAATTGTACCCAAATGACGCATAACGGGTATTCCCCCCTCGGAATTAAGAAAAAATATATTTTTGTCGGGCTTAACTTAAGATTTGTAAATAGAATAATTCATTCATTTTTTTTATTTTAATTCATCTTAAATTTAAGCTACACTTTTTAAGCTTTTAGTCAGATCAGACTAAAACGACAGAAAATGCATCTTTTTGCTAGAAGGCGTAGGCTAGATTCCTACATGTATTTACTGACATGGCAAATGAAATGTGACAATTGACCTTGCACTCGTGGAGGACAGCAAATAACCTATTCGGAAAATTCTGATGGTAGCCAACGTTTTTGAGGAGAAACAATAAGATTTAGCTCAAAATCTTACATTCACAAAAATTAAGAGAGGAAAAAGGGGGTTTAATTTAAATAAACTAGTTGAACATTAGCATTTTTGTTCCACTGGTTTACTTTAATTGAACCCGTTTATTCTCTCTTAATTTTTGTATATGGAAAAGCAGTGTGGTCTAAGAAATTACTTAAATCTTGCATTCCAATTAAACTTGACGAAAACTAGGTGAATTATTCCTTTTTTGCAAAGAAAAAGGATCAGAATTATTCCTGTCAAAATTCGACAGCCATTCCACAAACTTCCATTGCAGCCATGGCTTTTGAAAAGGAAGTCATACACTGGAGCACAAAACAAATGTTCCATTGAAACTTTGCAAAACTTAAGTGAGGAAGTTATATTTTCTAAGATTTTGTTGGCTTGAGTAGAAACATGATATGTAGCAGAATTTTCCATCTTTTAAAACATAAAAATCAACATTTACTTCTTGTTCTTTAAGGCCAGTCTCAATTATAAATTAGATTTTGTAGACGCAGTGTTGCAATTTTCCTAATCTGAAAGCGTAAAGAGTTTGCGTGTCTTCTAAATCCACTAAATAAGAACGACACTTTTTAAATGTCATGTAAGACACATAACTGTAATTTATGACATGTAAGACCTTTGTAACTATCACGTAAAACATGAACAAATTTTCCAAGTAAAACGAATACTTGCAGGGGAGCTTTGTGCTAACGCAAAAATCATTCCCAAAGATTAGCAAGTTTTTAGAATAAAAATTTTTAGTTAAAATCCTTATCAAACTTCCTATTTTTGTTTCTTTTCAACATTGATGATGATTTGGTCCCAATTTCGTCAACATATTTGCAACAGTTTTCTCTCTTTTAGAGGTTCATTGAATTGTTACAACCGTATTCTATTTGCAAGGCTGTATCCAGGAGGGGGGGGGTTCAGGGTTTGACTACTTCGTCCTTTCCCCAAAAAAATTCTGCCTGACTCGTAAAAACGTAATAAAAAAGCATTTAATTTTTTTTATGTGTTTTTAAGTTCCCCCTCCCGAAAAAAACCTTGGATACGCCCTTGCCTATTCGCATTTGATTCATGTCAGAAAATCATTCTGTATTTACTCATGTTTGTCTTTATATGAGCATTAGGTTTCGTCAAGAGGGCTATTATCTTTTTGACGCCCAATTATGGGTGCCATCCAATATAAATGTTACATGCAGCCAGAGGTGGCCTTACTGGTGGGCGGGGCCTTGTACAGCAGGTACTGCGCGGGGCCTGACGTCTTGGTCATACTATAGCGGCAGCAATAACAGAGCCGTTTTTTAGCACTAAGATCTTACATCTAAGATCTTGCATCTTTCTGCAAAGATTATCGTTTTTTAACTCATCTTTGTTCTAAGATCTTACAGCTCACTAATGTTAGCAAAAAGCGTGAAGAACGCCACTGTTCTGCTATATAGAACAATGATGAGAGAACTTTGATGATCTACTCATCATTGTTCTCAGACTGCTGATCAGAGCAGAATGATGAAAGACGTTTGCATAAAAACGACAAAAGATGTAAGATCTTAGTTCAAAGATTTCACTTTTAAGCGTTTTCTGACAAAAGATTTAAGATCTTAGCACATTGACGAGTGAAAAAACAGGCCTAATGATGTAACCTCCAAAGAGAGCGGTAACAATGTGATTCCTAGGGTTCAGGAAGAACGTTGTGATTTCGACAAGACGGCAGAAAATAACGTTGCATCGACGAAGGGTGCTGCATGCATTCTATCGCTTACAAGTTATTCTTCACACTGACAGTAGGTTTTACCCCGAGGCATCTTGCGTTATACAAAATGAATGTGTTACGCGTGTAAAAACACTTCCACGCTGCAGTAAAACAAAAGTAAAATATAACGTAAACTCAGTTAGCTTAATTTAGCATTAAGAGGGCAAGTGCAGAAACATTTTATAATAAGCATGGGTCCAGCGTAGGCGCGGGGCCTGGTGCGGTCGCACCACTTACCACCCTCGAATACCGGCACTGCGTGCGGCTACAATAAACTGCGAGTAAACTTAATATAAGTATTAGTAATGTAGAGAGCCAACAACTTTTTAAA
>JAQQPU010001870.1:22724-39720 GCA_029168905.1 Artemia sp. Kazakhstan ARC1039 | reverse complement strand
GTTGAACAAAATGGCTATCTCAAAATTTTGATTGGATGTGTTTGGGGAACCAGTGGGCGTGGAAGGGGTGTTAGTTGCCTTCCAATCACTTTTCACCCTTAAAAGAGCACTAGAACTCTCGATTTCCAATCGAATGAGCTCCCTTTGAAGTTTCTACGACGACCCCTTCCATGAAGTGCCTCTGGGAAAAAAAATCAAAAAAATAAAACATTGGAGCCGTATGGCCTTTACTATAGGCAACGCTATAGCGTTGCCTCTGATATTTTAAAACGTTCAGATATCACATTTTCGCTCCTTATAAAATTTAAATACAATAAATCGCATTGTTTGAGGAACTTCCTCTCATTTGAACGCTCAACCCTCGAGAATGCCTGTCTTTTTTGGCATTTCCATTGAATTGTCGGACAGAATAGGGGCAGTCCAAAAAAGGTGCTTAAGAATTATCTTCAGTGAGAGTAAAAGTGCCTTATATTTCTCTTTTTCAGAGAGCCAATCTAGTCACACTTAAGGAAAGGAAAAATTTCCTTGAGTTTTGCTAACAATGCCCTTCATAACCTTTGGACAACTACCCTTTTCCCTAGTCAATATTCACCCCTTTGACCCCTCCTCCCATGTTCTGCTTCAACAAAAATCCCCTATCATAACACATTAAAAGTTTCCACTGAGAGAAATAGAAAAAAATTCATCCCATACATAGTTGACATACTCAATATGTGAATCTCCTCACCCCGCTCCCGTTTTACCTTATAATTTTAATGTTCATTTTGAAAAATTCGAACTTTCTATTTTTTGGTCGCACAACAAAATTGTTTCTATTTTAATTATTTTATTCCTTTTTTAATTTTACGAGTTTTATTGTTTTGACATTTTACTCATTCGACATTGACCTTTTAATTTTTTGAGCGTTTATTGTTTATGACGTTTTTTTTTGAATTGAATTTTGAATTGAATTTATCAAGTATTTTGGGCAATAGGTTGCATCAAGACTGGGCTGGGTAATTGTAGACAGAGAAAAGCCAAGACAGATAGTCCAAGTAACGTCTGCGGGGAAAGAAGACCCTGTTGAGGGTATAACATGTTCGGCACGCTAGGTTCTCATGACATATCTCAAACTCTTGAGATATGTTTCAGTTTAGACACTGTGTGGCGGCCGCCCGTCAGATCGGGCGGTTTCCCTGATCTCCTGTTCGGCACGGTGGGTAAAAAAACAAATTTTTTTACATGTCATGAGAAAATGTTCTGCACGCGGGGGATTTCTGGGTTGCCCTATCTGCTGTTCGGCACGGTACTGTTCGGCACGGTGGGTCACTTACAGAAATTTCATGACATGTAAAAAAAAAACTTTATACCAGGTTCGGCACGGGAATTTCTTCTGACATGTCCGAAAATTTCCGACATGTCAGAAACACTTTCTGACATTTAGTTTTTGGAAAGGCATGCCTGCCTAGAGTCTTAGGCATGCTGATCAAGAATTTAAAAAAGAGGCAAACAAGGCACACCCGCCTCTGGCCTTAAGAAGGTTGACCAAGAATTTAAAATTGACATAGGACCATAAATTGACTCTTTTTTACTTTTTTTGTTGTTGCTTGTTTTTGGTTCGTTTTTTTTTGTTTATTGACCAAAAGTGGGAATTCAGCCTACTTGGGCTTGTGATAGCCATTTTATGCAATAAATCTTATCTTATGCGCAAGTGAAATGCCGGCTGTTTCCAACTTATATATGGGGAAAATTGTAAAGTACACAATTACTTGTTTTATTCCATTATTATAGTGAAGAAGAAAGAAGTAAATACGTGAATTTGGCCAGTTTTCATGCGAAGTCTTGGTATTTAAAGATAACCAGGTCTTGTGCTTTCCTCTGATTTTCAAGATTAGATTATTCTTATATAGAGATCCTTTTTGGGGAAGCTGTCTGAACACTGTCTGAGCATCTAAAGCCCATCCTCCTCTCTAGTACAAGCACCCATGTACCTGAGTAAGGCCCATTAAACTGCCTAATTTAATCAGTTTCTTATAAAATAAAGCAATGGGATTCAGATTCTAGAAGCAAAACTATTCTAAAATACCTTAATAAGTATGTTTTTCTAGGAGTTTCATGTCGCCTACATTTTTATTCTTATCGAAAATCCTCCTCTGAACTGAACTTGTTATATCTTGGAATGAAGGTTCAAGTAGCTTGTATAAGAAATTATTTAAGGATCCCTTGCAACCAAATAGGTTTGTAGGAACCAGTAAATTATATAAATACTTTTTAAGACCCAAAGTCTGATTCATAATCTTGGGGCGAGAAATGTAAGCAACAGTAACATATTCCATTGGAACTTGGGTATATAGTTTGAGTTGCAAAGTTGTAAAAAAAAATCATTTATCTTGCAAAAAAATCAACAGATAAATTAATTTATCAAGCCTCATTTTTAACTAAAATCCGTTTAAATTCCTTTCTACGTCTCCACTAATCTAGGCAACCCAATTTGTAAACACCAGGCTTTTTGCTTGGCTCAAGAAAAACGGTCAAAAGAGCTGATTTTCGGCAACCAGTAGAATGTTTATTAATCTTGCTTCCTGAGAAAATATTTGGTTGCTTCAAAATCCTGATTTTTATACTTTCCAGCTTTCGACAATGTAGACTTGTGCTTCTTTTGAGACTATTAATTTAAAGCGAGATTTTATGGGACATTATGCATTTACGTTTTCTGCTCAAGTAGTTCCACATCGGTCATTGGCTGAAAAGACGAGCTTCACTTGCCAAAAAAAATCGAATTACCAAAAAACTATATACATATTCAAAGTGCCTAAATATGAGAATTAGCCAACGTGGAACAGCTTTAATTCTTAATCTTCCACGTTTACTTCTGTCAATAAAAATCACTATTGTACCATAAGGTCTAGCTGCAATCTATAAACAAGGGGCTTTTCCTAGAATGTGCTGTTGGATCTTAATTCAGAGCTGACTTCAACAAAAACACTCTTTTGCACAAATGACATTTAAATGGTATCTCACCTGTATACATTCGTAGGTGTTTTTGCAAAAATTACAGTCAAGGCAAGCACTTCTTAAATATGTCGTCTTTTAATCTGTCTATTACCTGTATGAACTCTTTAGAGCTCATCCAATAGCCTTGATGTAGACAAGCATTTCTTACATACATGAATTATGCCTGTTATTCTATATTTTCATTTCGTTTTAATGGCAAAACAAAGCGGTCATTGCTTGAATAAAATTCAATGTATAAATATATTGAGCGCAATATGCAACAAAGCTATCCAGAAGTAATGATACCCTTATCTAGCCAACTTACATAACCTAAACAGAAATTTATATTATAACTAGCCACCTAATATAACTTTCTCCCCGATTCCATGCATGCATCACTGTTGTCAATTTCTACGAAAACAACTTTTTTTCACTAATAATAAATCAAATTCATAGATTTCATCCGACCAAAGAAATAAAAATAAAAATATGTATCTCTTAAGGGAGTCGACATTCCCTCAGATTTAGCTATTGTTGGTATGCGATTAATATTTTAGCCATTTTCTCTCTTAGCCGAGATGTTCCTGAACTAAACCAAATCCAAATGCATTTTTTTGGTTTATTGGTCTTGCATTGTTCGCTGTTCCTGCAAAATCATAACCAAAAGTAAAGGACTTAATGTTCACTTACCTCTGGAGCCCTATATCTTATCTGAGAGAATCATTTTCATGGACTTCGAAATTCGAATTTGGCCCTTTGGGGCTTGTGATGGTAAAATTGTTGTCTTTACAGGGTTGACTATCATATTCTTAGTGAAAATATTACCACAATATAATAATTATAATGATAACAATAATAATTGTTTCGATAGCTCATCCATCTTTTCACAAATTTAAAAACACTGCGCCGCCAAGAAATATAACTATTACTTGTACAGCAAGGAAACTGAAAAATGCACACTAGAGGAGTAAGTAATAAAAATTAAAACAAATGATTAAAGAATACAACTTTTTTCACTAATAATAATAAAAGTCCATATATTTCGGCCTCACGTCCGGAATCTTTTAGCTAAGGAAAAAAAACAGAAAAGAAAAAGATCAAAATAAACTAACCCCAAAGAAACAGAATATATAAAGAAAAGGGAAAAGAAAAACGCAAACTGTATACAAGAGTAAAATTAAAACAAGAGAAAAGAAAAACACACATATTTGCTGTCTTGATATTCATTTTACTATTCACAATATTTATCTGTCCCATTTATTCGCATATGATTCGTTTCGATCTCAATATCAGTTAGTAAGATGCACTCTCTCGTGTTTAATCAAACCGCTAGACTCAGAAAAGCATTTGTTACATGCATCACATTTAAACGGTTTTTCATCGGTATGCAGTCTCTGGTGTTTAATCAAACTGCTAGGCTCAGAAAAGCATTTGCTACATGCATCACATTTAAACGGTTTTTCAGCAGTATGCACTCTCTGGTGCTTAATCAAACCACTAGGCTCAGAAAAGTATTTGTTACATGCAGCACATTTAAACGGTTTCTCACCCATATGCATTTTTTGATGACTGTTCAAATGCGCTGCTTGGGAAAAGGCTTGGTCGCATACAACACATTTAAACGGTTTCTCACCCGTATGTATTCTTCGATGCTTGTTCAAATTTGCTGCATGAGAAAAGGTCTTGTCGCAAATATTACATTTAAACGGTTTCTCACCCGTATGTATTCTTTGATGGGTGTTCAAATTTGCTGCGTGAGAAAAGGTCTTGTCACATACATCGCATTTAAACGGTTTCTCACCTGTGTGCATTCTTTGGCGGCGGTTTAAATTTGTTGCGTGAGAAAAGATGTTGTCATATACATCACATCTAAACGGTTTTTCGCCAGTATGAATTCTTTGATGTGCGTTCAAATTTGCTGCTTGAGAAAAGGTTTTGTAACATACATCGCATTTAAACGGTTTCTCACCAGTATGCATTCTTTGATGCATGTTCAAATGGTGTGCTTGAGAAAAGGTTTGGTAACATACATCACATCTAAACGGTTTCACACCCGTATGCATTCCTTGATGCCTGTTCAAATTTGCTGCATGAGAAAATGGCTTGTCACATACATCACATTTAAATGGTTTCTCATCCGTATTCATTATTTGATGTGCGTTCAAATTTGCTGCTTGAGAAAAGGTCTTATCACATACCTCATGTTTATATGTCTTTTTCCCTTTAAGCGTCCTTTGATGTTCTTCCAATTTTCTATACTCTTTACTATGCAGGCGACTTTTCAAACCTGTTTTCTGAAATTCTAAACCTTTTCCTTCAAATTCTGATGCATGTGTATTTGAGAAACGGCTCGTAGATTGATTCTTAGAAAAAGCTAGTGACGTATTTCCATGTAGGTGTAGGCCAAACCCCTGTGGTGAAAAGTGACCTAAAAATTTAAGAAGTCTACAGCAAAAAAAAATAAAAAAATCAAGACTCAAAAATCAAAAAATCAAAACAAAAAATACATCTTTCAATAATTTTTACAAGTCTATAGAGTTAAAAAAAAGGTATATCTTTCGATAGGTTTTAACAACTAATTTTACTTTCGATCCCTCTTCTCTCTCTCATACTGATACTCATATTAGCTTTTAAGACTAGTTATTCTGATTTAAAAAAAGAACGAGAATGAAACCTTAGACTATAAAAAATTACACCGTGGGGTAAATCAAACCATAAGTGAAGAATAAGAACCATTACAACAAATATTAGATATTTTCGTAACCAAAGAGGAAGAGCTAAAAGAATGCACATCGTTTTTTTTAAGCTAAAAAGTTTTGAGTAACCGCAAAGCTGAATACTATGTTACCCTGGTAAACTAGATTCAGATGCGTTTCAGAAATCTTGGTTGTAACAGGAACATTCAAGTTTAATATTTACATGACTATATGTATCATTTCATAGAACATATATTTGCCTCCAGGGAAGACATGACACAATAAAGGATTGGCACCAAGAAAGATGAGACCAAATTGGGGCAAATTCGTGCCTCTTCTCTCTCTCTTATGCTGATACTTATATTAGCTTCTAAAATTAGTTATTGTAGTTTAAAAAAGATCGAAATTGAAACCTTAGACGATAAAAAAGTATACCATGGGGTAAATGAAACCATAAGTGAAGAACAGGAAATATTACAACAAATATTAGGAATTTTTGTAGCTAAAAGATGAAGAGCTAAAAGAATTTAAATCATTTTGTTTAAGTTAAAAAGTTTTGGGTAACCGCAAAGCTGAATACTATGTTACCCTAGTAAACTAGATTCTAAAATGTTTCAGAAATCTTGCTTGTAACTGGATCATTCAATATTTACATATTTTTACAAGACCATTTAATATTTACATGACCATATGAACCATTTCATAGAACCTTTAGTTGCCTCCAGGGAAGACATAAACACAATAAAGGATTGGCACCAAGATAGGTGCGACCAAATTGGGGCAAATTCGATTGGAAATCAGAAGTTTTAGTTCCTTTTTAGAACACCTGTGCGTCTTGCTTTTTTGAAGACGTTATTTATATATTTTTGCAAGCGGTGAACCTTGTAAAAGAAATATAATACAAAATATACCATTTGAGCTAAAGAGTCGGAAAGGTAAAGTTTCCTTTTAGACCTATTTTGAAGTTTAACTGGGTTAACCAATTGGCCTTGTTGAAAATTTCATAGATAGATGATTAAAACCGGTAAAACAGGAAAATAAGAAGCCCGTCCCCTTTGATTCAGTTACTCCGGCAGTTGAAAACAAAACTTTCACCGCAATACCATATGTCTCAAAACTGGGAACTCATGAACATTTTTTCAGCTCGGGAAAGGATAAAACTGACCCTATACTAGGTAGTGGTGTATATACAGTCCGTGTTCACGTGGGAAGTTTTACATTGGCAGGACCCACCAACAACTGGGGGAACGATTGCATGAACACAAAACTTCAATAGATAAGTCCCTGAGATTTGAAAACAAAAATGACCACTTTGATTCGGCTTTGGCCCTCTGTATTTTTGGAAACCCCGAACATCTAATTTTTTTCTGAAAAGGCAACTTTAATATCTACTGTAAATGGCCTACCGCAAACATTTAAAGTGGCAACTGAGATACAAAATATACAAACAGAAATTTTGTTATGAATAGATATGCAGGAGATATTTCCTTTATCCCAATTTAAAATAATTTAATATTACGACTCAATTAATATTTAAGACAACCTGACACATTGGAATGAGATAAAGAAAAAGTTCCATTTTACGATTATGCCCCTTTGTCTCATTTTTGTCCAAGGAAATTTTATCCGATACATTTAAATCAAAACAACACCTCAACTGTTTTTTTTTTAATTTAATGTATCTAAAGGCTCAATGAAGGCTGGGGTGTTTTGGCATTAAAATGCACCTTTAAAGGTATCTCCCTCCCTCCTTAACTACAGAACAATCATAGAACCTCATAACAGAAGTTTAAATGCCTTTTTCAGTTTTGTAATCTATTCACTGCTTACAGATAGTATTTGTTATTGGGAAACTTACAGAAATTTTTAGCGGAGGGAGGGAGATCGTCTGGGGGAATTTTCAGTGGGACGAAAATTGTTGGGAAGAATTTCCTATCAGCAAGGATCAAGTAGTATGGCAAGATTTTTCCGTGAAAAATTGCGAGTAATGTCCACAACGGTGCTACAAGGTGACACCACCATTCTTATTGCACAAAGATGTTTCTTGCGTTTATTTTAATCCTTTATTGATCGGAAGTGATTTGCTTAATAATGCAGTGATCTATTATTATGGAGGGGCGGTAGATTGTTGTATAGAGAGGCAGTAAGATACCAAAAGAATTACGTTTCAGTGGCCTAATTTTCTAAGCCTCAGATGAAAGCTAAACGAGTTTTTGTTTAATTTTTCATAGTACCTACGAATTTTTTCAGTTTATGGCTTTATTATAATAGTGATAACTTAAAAAGGGATTTAAACAAATTTCCCTTGTTTTACCAGTGATTGCCATAGTTGAAGTTGAGTTAAAAAGAAGAACAGTGTGCTTGACCCGGAGACTCAGGGATAAAAGTTTCAGACTGACCAGGTGCAAAAACCTCACCCTTCCTTAGGGCACCCATGAAAAAATATGTCCTAATAAAATTGTGATCCTCTGTTGGCTCAAGAAATAATCTATGAAAGCTTCAAGGTGAGTTAAGAGCCAAGATCAAAACTGTTCGTCCTTTTTACTAAGTAGCCACTTTGTGAACAATGGACATTTAGCAAACTTATGGGTCAGGGGCTTCATGGGTCAAGTTATCTGGGGACGGGGGGCATATTTCATGGTAGATAGGTACTACAGGTAAAAAATAATGTTTAATGTCCGACATGTGTCAGTTTTTTATTTCTATAAACTCATTCTGTATTTGATTGGGTATGTCTTTATTTTTTAATTTCTTTTTTTCGTATTCTGGAAGGCTGGGGGGAGTTATCATAGCAGAGTGAAATAAAGGCTAAAGAAGAAGATTTATTTGCTTATTTCAAATAAAGAGTTATGTTAAATTTAAAGAGATTTTGTTTAAATTTTTTTTTAATAAAGAATATTACTTTAAATTTTCTTGGTTATAACTAGGGCCCAATCGATATATCGGCCGGCCAATATTATCTGGCCGATATGGGAGTCAGTGTCATTATCGGATATTGGAAATATATATGAAATATCTGTCTCTTTTTACGCACAAATCAACCAGAAGATGGCGCCAGATTTTCTTAGATAATTTTTGGTTGGCCATTCCTTGGGAGTGGAGCCATCATCTAAATCTGAGCATGGTGGACAGAGCAGCAGAGGCGAGTCAAATGAAGTCAAAGTATAATTGTTATTAATACCTGTCAATACAGACCTGAAGTACCAATGTTCGAAATGTATAGTGAATTCAAGAAAATACAAATTTTTCCATAACAACTAAAAAGAATACAATAAACCGTTTATTTCTATTTAGTAAATGTTCACTTATGGGGGGGGGAGATCCAATATTAAATGATGAGGTAGGGTTGTAAGTTATGCTTAGGGGACATATAAGATTTGTATGGAATGGGTGGTCGTATAAATTTCAAATGAGGCTCATTTGATTCGAAATTGGAAGTTATAGTGCCCTTTTTAAATGAAAAGTGATTTGAGGGTAATCAGCCCCACCCAAACACCCATTATTCCAAAAAAACATCTAAAATACATTTTGAGACATCTATTTTTGTCAGCCTTTATGAAAGGTTCAGTATTTGTGCGTTTGAAGATGTCACCCCCCCCCCTCCTACGGCCCTTAGGGCAAGGCCTGTAAGTTAGACAATTCGTTCATTATTTATATGTCGTATACATTATTGAAAAGGGTATGCATGTTTGACTTCTGCTCTCCCAAAATGCGAAGGGCATTCAGGCGAGTCTTTCCGGATATATTAGGGGAGCGTTGAACTAAATCGAAACACGTTATGTGTATATGGGTTGTCAAAAGGGCGTAACTCAGGAATGACTGAGTATACTAATTTGGCACTTTCAGTAGATGATAAGATATGATCAACTGACCAAATACACAATATTTGCAGGCTACAACTACTACTATCACTAAAACTACTACTTCTGTTGCGAGTACTACTATGGCTGAAAATATTAAAATAAACATCTGAGGAAACACTGAGGGGAAAGTTGAACTAAAGTAAAACAAACTATGTGCATACAGATTGCTGATGCGGGCGTATCAGCAAAATTTTTCCAACGGCTTACCGTATCAAAAGCAAAATTTTCTGGGGCATCATACATGGGGTGTTCAGCTGACCAAAAGGCAAAATACACCTGCTGCTACTGCTATTAATAATACTGCTACTATCAATATTAATAACACTATTACTGCTGCTACTGTTCCTACTACTGCCACTACTATTATAATATTAGCACAGTTAAGGCTACGCGTATGAAGGTGACAGAAAATTCAAGGAAAATTTGAATTAAATCAAAATACACTATGTGTATGCAGATCATCAAAAGAGAGTATCTCTTTGATATATTTTGGCATTAAGTTGGAACGTTCATAGAATACTTAAAGGGGAATATCAAATAATAAACAGGAAATATATGCATGTCAACGCTAACAATACTACCTCCGCTACTTTTATTAATACTACTACTGCTACTAAACTACTCCAACTACTATTTAAATTGCGATAACTTGTAGGGCTAAGAGAATTAAGATGAAAAACTCTTCAAAGGGGGGTCAAAAGGACATATAAGCAATATTTTTGGAACAGCTTACCGCGTCAAGGTGTAACTACCGGGACATCACAAAAGGGATGCTCAACTGACCAAAAGGCAAAATCCACATGCTACTATTGCTATTGGTACTGCTGCTACTACTGTTACTACAACTATTTATACATCACTAATACAGCAACTACTTCCCCTGCTACCACCGCAGCTACTGTGATACTAGTATTATTTAGGCTAAGTCTATGAAGGTAAAATTTGAGACATTATTGATGGCAAATTTGATTTAACAAAAGACAGTATCTGCATGTAGATTGTTAAAAGAGCGTATCTAAGAATTGATTCGTATATTTAGTTGGAACTCTCAGAGAATGCTTAAAGGGGAGATCAACTGACCAAAACTAACCAAAAGGCAATATTTGCACGCTACTGCTAATGCTACCAACACTGCTAAATTTATTAATTTTACTATTACTATTGTCCTATAACTTTTGTTAATTTAAAAGATTTTTGTAGAGGCCCTGTGGCCTATCTGTTTTGCACTATATTATTATTATTACTATTGCTCCAACTACTAATTTTATTGCAACCACTTATAAGTCTAATAGCATTCAGGTGAGAATTTCACAAAGTATAGAACTAGAATAGAATTTATTTGCGCTAAAAGCCCATAGGCCATGGCCAAAAATATAAACAAAGAACAAGTTAAAAGAAGTTGCACAAACCCTAACGTAATCCTACAGAAATCTACTTCTACAATTCATCGCGAGAAACCCATAAAACACTCATCCGCACACACTTTCACCAACCACTCAAAATCATAATCCCACCTACCAAATACTTCAAGTCTCCAATCACTCAGCTCCTCACATTCACACATCAAGTGATATACACTCTCATCTAAACCTCCACATATAGGACAATAATAAGGACCAGCCTATGACTTTTTCCTCCCCGGGAAGGAACGCATCTAATTATAACATTATACAAATTATACCAGTATATCAGGTTGATTGATAAAAATTACAACAGTTTTTGTGAAGCTTCCCATTATGAAGCACAACTCATTCAAAAAACCAGGCTTATAGTTCGACCCTGATAACTAAAACAAGCCACTTAAAATATATTATTTAAAAAAGAATGAGAACAAATCTGAAATGAGCTATAAAAAAGCTTATATTTAAAAAAAATATAAATAATATAAAGAGCAGAATCTTGGAAAATGGATCTGCATTACTAAAAAATGCGCCTGCGAAAAACAGAAAGAAAATGCCCAAGAAAGTTGGATTATCTAAAGTGAGGACAGAATTTTGCATCCACCCTACAAAAAATTTCACCATTAATAGATTGCCTATCCATTAGAAATCTGATATAATCTTCATATTTATTATAATTTAAATTTAAACAATTTAAAAAAAGTAACAATATGAAAAATAAGATTAATAGGAAAAAAAAACTGTGAATACAATAAATTTTTGCTATAAAACGATTTTACCTAATTATGACACACGATACATTACACATACAGATTAGATTTACAAATACAAATTACAATAGTTTTTCATAAATCATACCATTGTTAAGCTGTTGTTCACCTAACACAAATGATGAAAAAAGGCTAATTGTTCAACGCTCCTGAACTGAAATAAGTCATTTAAAATGTTGTTCCATCATATCAAAAGTTTTTACGGATCTTCTACGAACGTAAAAAATAGCTTGCACTGATCGTGAAAATACAGGTAAAATGAAGTGTACAAACATGAACAACTTGTCTGTATTACGAAAAAAAAGACAATGACCCCAAAAAACTAAATGCATAAGAAAGATGCAACTAAGTTAATACCTGGTCTAGTATCCATCCGACAAAATTTAATTTAAATAAATTAACGATCAAATCAGAATCCAAAGAAAATCTTTTGAGATTTTCTTTGAAATGTCATGAAAAAAAGGTTAAAACATCATGAATTCCACCAAAAAATTGACTACACAAACTTATTTAGCAAGCTTCTAATGCTGAATCTTCTGTAAGCTTCTAAGAGTCCACAATTATTTGTCCTCTACAATTATCATAGTGAAGAAGAAGAGAGAAGTAAACACGCAAAATTGGCCACTTTTCGTGCGGAGTCTTGGTATTTAAAGATAACCAGGTCTTGCGTTTTCCTCTAATGTTCAAGATTAGGTTATTCTTATATAGAGATCCTCTTTGAGAAAACAGCCTTATAAAGCCCACCCTCCTTGTTAGTACACGCGCCTATATACTTGAGTAAGGTCCACTACTTAACTGCCTAGTTTAATCAGTTTCTTATAAAATAAAGCAATGGGATCCAGATTATAGTGGTGAAACCATTCTGAAATACCTTGTCTAAGTATGTTTTTCTAGGAATTTCATATCGCCTACATTTTTATTCTTATCGAAAATTCACCTCTGAACTGAACTTGTTAGAACTTAGAACATAGGTCTAATTAACTTGTATAAGCAATTATTTAAGGATCACTTGGGCCCAAAGAATTTTATTAAACCAGTAAATTATATAAATACATTTTAAGACGTAAATGTAACGACAATGTAACATATTCCATTGGAACTTGGGTATATAGTTTTGAAGTTCCAAGCCTGATTTTTAATTGAAATCCGTTTAAATTCCTTTCTACAGTCCCACTAATCTCTGCAACTCAATTTGTGAAGGTCTGGCTTTTTGTTTGGCCCAAGAAAACTACCAAAAGAGCCGATTTTAGGCAACCACTAAAATATTTATTGCAATAAGATAAACAACGAACTAAATGAAACAAATGTCAACTAATTATATCTTGCTTTCTTGGGTAAATATTTAGTGGCTTCAAAATCCTGACTTTTATGCATTCCAGCTGTAGACAACGTAGACTTCTGTTTCTTTTGAGATTATCCATTTAAGAGGAGATTTTATTGAAAATTTGGCATTTGCCTTTTTCTGCTCATGTAGTTCCATATCGGTCATTGGCTGAAAAGACAAGCTTCACATGCAATAAAACGGTATTATCAAAAAACTATATACACATCCAAAGTGCTAATTTAAATACGAGAATTAACCAACGTGGAACCGCTTTAATTCTTAATCTTTCAAGTTTTCTTCTTTCAATAAAAATCCCTATTGTACCATTAGTTCTTGTTGCAATCTATAAACAAGAGCCTTTTCCTAGAATGGATTGTTAGATCTTAATTCAGAGCTGACTTAAACGAAAACACTCTTTTGCAGAAATGACATTTAATTGGTGTCTCACCTGTATACACTCGTTGATTTTTATACAAATAGTCCAGTCAAGGCAAGCACTCTTTACATAAATCGTCTTTTTCGCTGTTTATCACTTGTATGAACTCTAGCGCTCATCCAATGACCTTGTCTTATACAAGCATTTCTTACATACATAACAATAAAGAAAATTTGTATAACTACTTTCCACAGGATGATGATGACTTTCTTAGAGAAACTAAACATATATAAAAAACACTGAACAAAACCAATTCGATATCTTACTAATTGGTTGTGAAAATAATAACCACAAACCAATGAGGATACAGCTTGTGTTATAACAATCCTCTTAAACTCCGGCAGGCCCTCTTTTTTTCTACAAACATCCCGTTTGAAAGGTTTCTCCACCTGTATGATGTCTTTGATGTGTATTCAAACTGCACATTTGCGAAAAACACTTCTCTCATACATAACATTTGATTGGCTACTCACCCGTATGTATTCTTTGATGAGGGTGATGTCTGATGTAATGTCTTGCCAAATTCACTGCTTGAGAAAAGGTTTGGTCACACACAACACATTTAAACGTTTTTCACCCATATGCATTCTTTGGTGCATGTTCAAACTGCCTGATTGAGAAAAGCATTTTTTACATACATCACATTTAAACGGCTTCTCACCTGTATGTACTCTTTGATGTGTCTTCAAATATTCTGCTCGATAAAAGGTCTTGTCACATACGTCACATTTAAAAGGCTTCTCACCTGTATGTGCTCTTTGGTGCCGGTTTAAATGATTTGCTTGAGAAAAAGTTTTGTCACACACATCACATTTAAAAGTTTTATGCACTCTTTGATGTGTGTTCAAAGTGGTCGCTTGAGAACAGGTTTTGTCACATACATCGCATTTAAACGGTTTCTCACTCGTATGCATTCTTTGATATGGGTGATGTTTGAAATAATGTCTTGTTAAATACACTGCTCGAGCAAAGGTTTGGTCACACACAACACATTTAAACGGTTTTTCACCCGTATGCATTCTTTTGTGGGCGTTTAAATTTGTTGCGTGAGAAAAGGTCTTGTCACATACATCACATTTAAACGGTTTTTCACCCGTATGCATTCTTTGATGTGCGTTCAAATTTGCTGCTTGCGAAAAGGTCTTGTTACATACTTCACATTTAAAAGGTTTCTCAGCTGTATGAACTCTTTGATGCCTGTTCAGATGGTGTGCTTGAGAAAAGGTTCGTAGATGGATCCCTTGAAACGACTAGTGACTTATTTCCCTGTAGCTGTAATTCAAATACCTGTGGTGAAAAGTGACCTAAAAATTGAAAAGTCTACAGTAAAAAAAAAAAATACAAAAATAAAACATCAAGACTCAAAAAACAAAAAATCAAAACAAAAAATACATCTTTCAAGAAGTTTTAAAAGTCTATAGAGTTTAAAAAAAACCGCATATCTTTCGATAGGTTTTAACAATTAATTTTATTTTCGATCCCTCTTCTCTCTCTCACGCTGATACTTATATTAGCTTTTAAACTAGTTATTCTGATTTAAAAAAGAGCAAAAATGAAACCTTAGACGACAAGAAAAGCACACCGTGGTTTAAATAAACCATAAGTGAAGGAAAGGAAATACTACAACAAATATTAGGAAATTTCTTAACTTAAAGAGGAAGAGCTAAAATAATGCATATAATTTTTTAAGGTAAATAGTTTTGGGTAACCGCAAAGCTGAATACTATGTTACCATTGTAAACTAGATTCTAACACGTTTCAGAAATCTTGTTTGTAACATATACATTCAAGTTTAATATTTACATGACCATTTGAATCATTTCATATAATATATATTTGCCTCCTGGGAAGTTTTAGTTTCTTTCTTAGGAGTAACTACTTATGAAAGGGAAACCAGCCCCACCCTTGTCTCCCCAAATGCATCCTGTTGAAACTTTGAGATAGCTAAACCCCCCACCACCCCTCCAGACAAGGGCTATAAGTTATGCAAGTTTCCCATTGTAACAACTAAGACTTTTTATAAAATGAGCGGAATTATAAACTTTAGAGGCTACTCATTTGATTGGATGTTGAAAGTTCTAGCGCCCTTTTTAAGAGTCTAAAATGATCAGAGGGCAACCATTTGAATAGCCATAAGAACCATTTTCCAAAAATTTAGGTACCATTAGTGAAGAGCAAGGTGAGCGACTTTAGTATCACTTAACAATATGGCTGTATACGAGGCAGTAGCATAGCCATATACCTAGTTCGGATGTACCATTTGATAGTTGAGTGGCTGGACAGCCCAAACAGTGTTATCGATTTACTTTTGGCTGACTACAGGAAAGCATTCGACCTTATAGAGCACCTCATTGCACCGAAAAATCTAAAAGAGATGGGAGCTGGAAAAAACATGCTGCTATTAGTGAGAGATTTTCTGCGAGGACGACGGCAATCGGTATATCCGTTATTTGCCGATGATATCCGCTCTGAGTGGACCAAACATACTTGTGGCTGTCCCCAAGGAACGAAACTAGCTGCCCTTTTATTCCTTGCAGTCATCAATAAAATCCTTGCAGAATTTGAGGAGCCTTTCAAGTTCGTTGACGACTTGTCTTAGCTTCTCAAATGCATAGGAGAAAACGCAGTAGCAAAACAGCAGTTCGAACCAACACTTTTTTCGGACTTCGTTAACCAGTGTAAATCTAATAGCCTGCAACTAAACGAGCAGAAATCGAAAGTTCTACGCTTCAACCCGCTCAAAAGAGATATTACAATACCAGATATTCCCTTTCCAACTGTTTCGTCCGCGACAATACTCGGCGTGACTTTTACAAGCAATTGCTCGTTTAAACTGCACGTAGACAATATCGTGCGCAAAGGACACTACTCAATCCAAAGTCTAACGAGTATGCGAAGGCTGGGTTTCTCAGATCGTCAGCTCTTACTGGCTTACACGACATACATCAGACCAATTCTTGAATATTGTTCTCCTGTCTGGGGTCCCCAAGCACAAAACACTGCCTACAAGTCAGAGGAACTAGAAGACGTACAAAAACGTGCTACTAAAATAATTCTTGGACCCAAGGATGAGAGTTAAGAGCATGCCCTTGTGGTTATGAGCTTGCCCACTTTGTTCGCCCGAATACACGATTTGATAGTGAGATTCGGGAAATCACTCATGTCAAACGAGAAACATCACTCAATTCTTCCTCCAACCGCACCGACCCCCCAAACTCACCAGGCATCAGAACAGACTACAACCCATCAAATGCCGAACGAACAGATTTGCAAATTCCTTCGTACCATATTTTGTTAGTGTATTAAATAAGTAATATTTTTTTCTTAAATGACTGCAAAAATAGCATAATTTAACGTTCAGTTTTGTTTGCTACGAAAGCTATTTGATTAAACGAATACGAATACGACTTCACCAAGACTAGAAAGAATTACTACCAAGAAAGGCGGGATGCTTATATGATGACAGTTTACTACTTAGGTTTGAAAAGTGATTTTTATAGCAAATTGCATCAAAGAGTATAACTATTCCTATCA
>JAQQPU010001869.1:42859-74908 GCA_029168905.1 Artemia sp. Kazakhstan ARC1039 | reverse complement strand
CACTCTCCTTGCCTATGTGTCTGGGCAGATGTTTGCTTATCTCAGTGATTGTCTTTGTCGATTTGTATGTCAGAATCTATGTATTTATATATGTTTTTGTCTCTTTCACTTCCTCTACTTATGTGTCTGGTCGGGTGTTTGCCTATCTCAATGCCTCTGATTGTTCCTTTGTAAGTCTGAATCTATATATTTATATGTGTTTTTGTCACTTTCGCTCTCCTTGGCTATGTGTCTAGGCGGATGTTTGTCTATCTCAATGATGGTGATTGTTGCTTTGTATGTCAGAATCCTCATATTTATATGTGTTTTTGTCTCTCTCACTTCCTCTGCTTATGTGTCTGGGCGGGTGTTTGCCTATCTCAATGCCTGTGATTGTTCCTTTGTGTGTCTGAATCTATATATTTATATGTGTTTTTGTCACTCTCGCTCTCCTTGCCTATGTGTCTAGGCGGATGTTTGTCTATCTCAATGATGGTGATTGTTGCTTTGTATGTCAGAATCCTTACATTTATATGTGTTGTCTCTCTCACTTCCTCTGCTTATGTGTCTGGGCGGGTGTTTGCTTATCTCAGTGCCTGTCTCTGTCAGTTTGTATGCCTGAATCCATATATTTATATGTGTTTTTGTCTTTCTCACTCTCCTTGCCTATGTGTCTAGGCGGATGTTTGCCTATCTCAATGCCTGTGATTGTTGCTTCGTATGTCAGAATCCTTACATTTATATGTGATTTTGTCTCTCACTTCCTCTGCTTATGTGTCTGGGTGGGTGTTTGCTTATCTCAGTACCTGTCTCTGTCGGTTTGTATGCCTGAATCCATATATTTATATGTGTTTTTGTCTCCCTCACTTCCTCTGCTTATGTGTCTGGGCAGGTGTTTGCCTATCTCAATGCCTGTCTTTGTTGGTTTGTGTGTCAGAATCCTTACATTTATATGTGTTTTTGTCTCTCTCACTTCCTCTGCTTATGTGTCTGGGCGGATGTTTGCCTATCTCAATGCCTGTCTTTGTCGGTTTGTATGTCAGAATCAATATATTTGCATATGTTTCTGTCTCTCTCACTCTCCTTGCCTATGTGTCTATAAGAATCTATATATTTATATATGTTTTTGTCTCTTCGAAAAGGGCTCTGTCGATTGAAAATTGGAGTGGCTAGTGCCCTTTTCAATAGTCAAGAGGGATTGGAGGGCAACTACCCCCTCCCCCACGTCCATCATTCCCCCAAACACATCCAATCAAAATTTTGATAGCCATTTTGTTCAGAGTAGTTTATTTTCAGATAGAAAATAGGTTTTTGAGGAGGTCACTCCCCCACAACCCTCAGGGCAAGGGTTTTAACTTATGCCCTGGGGGCATATAAGAATAATGTTGGCACATTGTATTATTTATCTTCTTTTTTCTTTAGACCAGGGCACTCCGTATCGCAGAAGTTGTCGTAGAAACTTTGAAAAGGGTTCATTCAGTTGGAAGTGGAGTGGCTTGTGCCCTTTTTACTAATCGAAAGTGATTAGAAGGCAACTAACACCCCTTCCACGCCCACCATTTCCCGAAACACATCCAATCAAAATTTTGAGGTAGCCATTTTGTTCAGCGTAGTTGATTTCCAGATAGGAAATATGTTTTGGAGAAGGTCACTCCCCCCAACCGTCAGGAAAAGGGTTTTAAGTTATGCCCCGGGACCATATTAGAACGATGTTGGCACAATGTATATTTATTATTTTTTTCCTTTAGACCAGGGCACTTCGTATCGAAGAAGTTATCGTAGAAACTTCAAAAAGGGCTCATTCAATTGGAAATCGGAGTGGCTCCTGCCCTTTTTAATAGTCGGAACTGAATGGAAGGCAACTAACACCCCTTCCACACCCAAAACGGACAGAAATTACAACAAATAACCGAGTCAAACTCAAAACAAGCAGAAATAAACATAAGTTGGGCCCAAAACCCCTATGTCTTCCTAAGGCCAGAACACAATTTGCAATTTACTGAAAAAATACAAATGAATGTGCATTGACAGTTTAATATACATATACTGATATTTAGTAATCAAAACGTTAATATCATTTAATTTATTAAAGTTATAAAAGTTAAAACATTAAATTTTTTCAGTAAAGTGCAAATTATGTTCAGGCCTTGGGAAGGCATAGGGGTTTTGAGCCCAACTTATGTTAATTTTTGCTTGTTTTGAGTTTGACTGGGTTATTTATTGTAATTTCTGTTCGTTTTGGGTTTCATTCTGAATTTTGGTAGTTTCAGGCTTGGTAGATTATTTGATTTTATTTTTCCTCATTTTTTGTTTAATGGAGTTCTTTACTTTTGGTTGAAAAACTTATTTTGTTGAATAAATTTCTTTTTAATTAATTCAAGAAAACACTCAAAGAAATAAAAAGTACATAATACGTATACATAGAGGGGATGATGCTCCAGAATCGCGTAACCGACACGTGTAATTTTGTTACTGATCCTGGGTCACCTTGTTTTATTGTAATGAAAGTCGGGCACCGTGGGTTTTATAACAAGACAATAAAAACGTGTCATGAAATATGAAATAGGAACAATAAGTAAATATGTTTGGGAATGAAGCTCACAATAGATTGTTGTGAAGTACAGCTCTATTTGAAGCAGATTTGTTTTGATTGAAAACATAATTTTTTCACACTTACGATCAAACCAGTATAATTGTGAATACTTATTTGGGGCTCCTCCTAAAATCAGGAGGGGCTATAGCCCCAGCCAGCTCCTCTCAAATGACGCCCCTGCTTAAAACTAGGTTTATGATTCGAAATACTCTTTCAAAGGTCGGAGTAACCATTTAAGAAAAATAGATTTTCAAAAAACTGTGTATAAAAGAAGGCAAATAATCATGTGTTTATTTTTCTTTTATCTAGGCGGTATTGACGGGTCTCTGAATTTCTAGCCTAAATCAGAGGAATGGCATCGATTTTTTTAAACATTTGCTTATGAAAGGTTGAAAAAAAGAGGAAATTCACCGCTTGAGTTCACCACGGAAACAGAATGCAACTACTATATTACTTCAGGATTTCTTTCCTTGTCAATACCAACCAGTCACAAAATATAGTTATGTTTATTTATAGGGACTGCATATAGTTGTCAATAAAATTGTATATAATGCTATATATACAGCTGGGAATTTTTATACTTATTTTCGTCTATGTCATCCTATCACATTTCTACGATCAGTTTTCTATAAATCAAAGTTTTTTCAGGACAGTTTTCTTACTTAATGCTAAATTTGAACCGAATGCTAAAATTTTATTTTTGTGCTAAACAGACATATTGAGATTTAAACGTTTGAACTGAATATGTAAAAGTTTCAAAATTAAATAGAGTTGATATTTTTTGGATGATTTTGGTCTTTATTTGAATATTTTAGGGTGAACAGAAGAGCAAATACTAACAAAGACCTCTTAACTAACAGGACTCTAGACTGACAGGACTAGCTATTCTAAACGTTCACCAAAATATTGAGGTAGACATCGACCGTGAAATAAATAGATATGGCGGGAGTAGAAAGAGAAGAATAGACTTTTTCTTTATAAAATTGTCGCAAATAAGCAAAATATGTCGAACTTTAAAAAGTGACAAGAAATGCTGTATTTTTATGAAAAGCAAAATTTTGATTAGTAAATTTTTTAGATTTCATCAAAGTTGGCAGCATTTTTTAGAACACTACTTTTAAAAAGAAACAGTGATTAGTTAATTTTGTATTGCCTATGTTTAAAACCTTCAATTTAAATATATTCTATGTATTTCTATCTCTTTGTTCAATGTTTCTTTTTATACCCCTAAACGAAATAGTATTAAATGTTAATCTTTAAGCATGTACGATTGATCTTAATCATCATTTCCTACCCTTCATTACCATCATAATTACTGAGCGATGCCATATAGTTAGGCGACATTAAAAATGGTTTGACCTGTACAAATAGTCACAAAGAATGCATGACTCCAAACGATGGTTCAAGATCATTTTTTTTTTTTTTTTGACAATACAAAACTTAAATCACTCGCTATATTGGTCAGACGTACAAAGACTAAAAATTATGCAGAAAAGATTAAATACCAATTATTTATAGATGATGAACAGCTTTTTATTTTTTCAATAGCTGAGTGGTTTTAATAACTTACTATTTTTTGTATCAGTATTTTTAAATTGTTTTAACTTCAACAGATTTATTAGAACTTAATCCTCACCATAAATTATTTTAGTTTAAACTTATGGCCTTTGCCACTACCTGGTCAACCTTCTTAAGACCATAGGCGGGCCTGCCTTGCTTGCTTCTCATTACAGGCAATCTAACGGTCCTATGTCAATTTGAAATTCGTGGTCAACATGCCCGAGACTCTAGGTAGGCATGCCTACCCAAAAACTAACAAACAAGTATATGTCCAATAAGAGAGTCATGGTTACTCCCGCTATTTACCCGTGCTGCAGCCATTTAAATATTTGCCTCTCAATTACTTGGACTATCTGTCTTGGCTTTTTTCTTTCTACAATTAGCCATGTCTTGATGCAACCTACTGCAAAATACTTGATAACTTCAATTTCAAAATCAATGGACTCGGTCGAGGCCGTTGATTATTTCTTTATTCGCAAGTTTATCGGAGCAACATATATACGTCCCTCGATAAGAAAAATCCTGGATCCGCCCCTGAGTCGTAAGGCAGTAAAGGAAGTGAAAAGACGGTAGAAGATGTTGGGTGGGCCTAAGGGATGGTGTAGGAGACCAAGATTATCAGAAAAAGACTAGGAAAGTCAGATCAGCCAAAGGAAAGTTGAAAGGAATTTAAAAAAGTCAGAAAGGGCTAGAGTGTTTTGGAACACAGTAAAGGAAGTCAGGAGACGGTAAAGGAAGTTTAGTGAAACGAAAGAAGACTAGAGGAGACAAAGAACTTTGGAAAGAACTGCTTAAGTTGGAATAGCCTATAAGCTGTTGCAGAAAATCGAGAACATTGGAAAAGGACTGGAGCAAGTCTGAAGCAAGTAAAGGAAGTTGAGAGGCAGTATAGGAAATTGGGTGGGTATAAAGGTGGCTGGAGAAGACCAAAAGCGTCGGAAAAGGATTATGAAACTTGGAATAACCTAAGAGAGTTGAAAGAAATTTATAAAAAAGTTAGAAAGGACTGTAATAACTTGGATGACAGTAAAAGAAGTAAAAAGAAAGTAATGGATGTTGGATAGGACGAAAAGCAGCTGAAGGAAATCAAGCACCTCACAAAAGGAAAAATAAAGTTAGAAGTGAAAAAAAGAAGTCTTAAGAAACTAAAACAAGTCGGTAAAAAAAACATGACCGCCGAAAGAGACTATAAATTAAGACTATACATTTGTTTTATTCTTCTATCAGGTTTCTTTAACAGATCGTTGTGTCTGAGTTTTCTGTTGTTTTTTTTTTTTTTTACCAGATTAAGATAGGTATACTTACTTTTCCATAAATGAGTTCCCTGTATTGACTGAGGATGGCTTAAATTGGCAATAATAAGTTTTCAAATTACTTTTTCGATAAGTTATGGTGTTTGATAATATTTTTGATAAAGTTGTGCTAGTTTTTGATGGAACACTTCGTATTTTAATCATTTTTTGAATACGTTAAATCCTTGTTTCGATGGTGAATATTTCTGTATTGATTTGCCCTCCAATGGTCTTACTAGAATTAATAATTATTATTGACTTTTTTTTAAGAAATCAGTTTCAGAATTGGTGAAATGTAAATAAAGGATACTGGTGAATTTTTGAAAAGTATTTCTGTCACGGTAATGAGTGAACATATAAATATATGCTAAATACATTGTCAAACAAATATACCATAACATTTTAGCACACAAAAAAAGAGAATAAAGTTGAAACAGTCCTTTCTGGACAAACTTTAGTTTGATAGTAACCACTTTCGGTTTTTCACAGGCATGTTGCTTCCTGTGTGAATCTTCATATGTGTAGACAAGGTGAAATGCCCAAAAAATACTTAAGTAAAAATCTTGCATTTGTATGACTTTTCTCGAGTATAAACTCTCTTATGGATGTTTCGAGGGGAAGTCTAAAAAAAATTTTTGCTGTATATCTTGCATTTATAAGGGCTTTCTCCTATATGAACACTCTTAAGGATGGGAAAATCAGAATACACAGAAAAATTTTACTGCACATATGCATGTATCAGGTGTTTGTCCAGTTTGAAGCCTCAAATGACACCAAAAAGACAATGTGTGCATCTAACGTTGTCAAAACATCATATCTGTGATGTCTAAGCAACGGCCAAATTTATTAAATTGAAACTTTAAGGGCACGTTGAGGGGATGTTGAACTAAATCAAAAGAAACTATGTGCACCCAGGTTGAAAAATGGTACATCTGCAACATCTCAGGAATATCTAGGGGTTTTAAGCTGATACTATTAAGGCATGTTAAGTGGTTAATCATGTAATCTTTATCTATTTTCAAGGTTGTAAGATAATGGTGGTTAGAATGACTTTAGCCCTACGAAAGTCCAAAGATTATGCAGGTTTTCAATTCATTTATTTGAATAATATTGCGCACACCAATCGATCCTAAGTTTTCTAGTACAAATATTGCTCAAATTTATTGAAAAATTGTGGCCAAAATATAAATAGCCAGCCAAAATTTTGATTCTTAAGGAGAAAAACTGGTAAAGCTTTGCGAATTTTCCTCTTGCTACATAATAAAATAAGCTATGTCTATTAAAACCGAACATAAATTAATTCAAAAATTGTTTTTCTGCGAAAGAAGTTTTTTGAAGAAAAAGAGCTACATTGAGCCTAAGCCAAGGATAATTTGGCTCAAATAGTAATTGAGGTGTAAAACAAGCATAAATTACTAAATTGCTGAAGGTCATATAAAAAAGCCTTCAGGGTTGAAACAGGCTCTCAGAACCTGTGGGCAAGGGTTTTAAGTTATGCCCCGAAGGCATACTCAGTTTTTATGGAAGGGGTGGTCGTATAAACTTTGGATCAGGATTTTTCAACTTTGGATTTTCCAAAACAAACATCCAATCAAAATTTGAGACGCCTGCGTTCGTCAGCATTGAAACTACCCCATATAGGAGTAGGGTAACGTTCCCATGGCTCATAAGACCAAAATGACATTCGTAATTTACTGAAACAAAAATAAATTTAAAATTTTTCTTTTCAATAATGTTAATAAATTCAAAATTGCTGAGTTTTATAGAGATAAATATCGATATTTATCAAACTGTCAATCTAAATTAGTTTTTTCAGCAATCTTAGTGATTATTGCGATATCCTTTATTTTGTTGTTGATCTAATGAAATATAAAACACACAGCTCAAAATAAAAATTGTTTTCAGTAAAATACAAGAGGCTCAGACCTCTGGTTTCTCCGGTTGGCCCGTACTTCGCTCGGGCAGGTGCCTTGGCCTTCGAGCCTTGCAGAACGATATCGCATTTTAAGATATAAAAATGCTGTACTAGAATTCGTATACTATGGCATTTGCATGTAGTTTACAATGGCTTAAGGAGCGAGTAAGCTGATGGGGACAACAAAAAGCAGGAGAAACTGTGTTTTTGATAATCCTCTTGTATAATTGGCTAGGTTCATCTGTAAATAAATAAGTAAAGATATTAGTTAACCAAAGTTTCATCTATGAGGGCCGAGGGCATTAGTGACTGGAAACAGGTAAATGTTCACTAGCCAAAAAGACCTTCGAAGCGGACTTTCCTTTCTAGAATAAGCATAAATTTGTACAGATTCTAAACTAAAAAACTATCGAAAAAAAACATTTGAAGGTTGGAAGTATTTAAATTGTATATCAGATATTTCTCTAGATGACAAATTGTGTGCATCCAAAATAAAAAAAAACGCAATGTATTTTTTGACATTTATTAGTTTGATGCGCGTTTAGTAAGGCGCCGGGATGTCGAAAGTGGTCAACATGTCTCATAGTCATTTAAAAATTAACCACCCGACCTGGCTAATTTTGACAAGTGCGCTTCCGCACTATGAAACGCATGCATATGTAAAGCCGATCAGAAAAACTGAACTAAACGTCCCAAATTTGAACGAACGGTCCCATAGAATTCTAATTTTATCGGTAAGTAGACATGATTATCCTCACATTTCTTTTCAAGTTTTTTACAGTTTTCAATTGCGTTATACGCTTTGTTTTACTCGAAGATGCCAAAAGTTGAATAGCCAAGGCTCAGGGTGTTTTTTTCACAGTTAAAAAAGTTTGGAAGAATAGGACGATAAGTCTGCAATCCAAGATTAGAATATTAGAAGCTACAGTGATGACAGTGGTCAAATATGGCTCTGAAGCATGGGCGCTCCGAAAAGCGGATGAAGATTTGCTAGATGTTTTCCAGAGAAATTGCTTAACGATTGTTCTGGGTACCCGGCTGACTGACCCTATTTCAAACAATAGGCTGTACGAAAAATGTGGTTCAGTACCGCTCTCTAGGGCTATAATGAAAGAAAGGTTGAGGTGGCTAGGGCAGGTTGTGCGGATGAAGGATGACAGATTGCCGAAGATTGTTCTTTTCGGCCAACCGTGTAGGGCTAAACGGAAAGCAGGTCGTCCTCGTCTGGGGTGGGAGGACGTCATAAAGAAAGATTTAAAGGAAATGGGAACTTCATGGGCGGGTGTAAAAAAGGGAGGCTTTGAATAGATTGGGATGGAGGAGGAGCGTGCGCAGCTGTTTTGGCCTCAGGCGGCTTGGTGCTGCGGTGAGTTGTTAGTAGTAGTAGTTGTAGTTTACCCATTTGTCATTTATGAAGGCCGAGAATAACCAGGCACATTTACATGTAAGGTAAATAAAAGTGTTTTTTCTCACTTTTTCCTCCAATTACTTTGAAGTTTTCAAGGGATGTCGGGTTCAGATAGAATGAAAGCACGACTTTTAATAGATTTACTTATTTTCACAGTAAGTTTACCCATTTGTGCATTACGAAGCATTAAACAAACAGGCATATGCACATGTGAGCCAGTTTTTCGTACTCTTCTATTTAAGTTCTTTTTAGTTTTCAATTGGTGTCAGATTATAGATGTCCAAAACATGATAACCGGTCCGTGACAACCTGACGCCCCACTGAAAACTATAAAAACTTGATGAAAAAAGTAAGAAAAAGTTTTTTTTTATTTACATTACATGCAAATATACCTGTTTATTCTTGGCCTTCATAACAGGGAAATGACTAAGCCTGTACACAAAAAAAGGGTATATCTATAAAAGCAATACTTTAATTCTCTGTAAAAGCTGTCAACCATTGAAAGTTATAAACAACTTGAAGACAAAAGTGAGAAAAGTAAGTTTGTTTACCTTACTTGAACATATAGCTGTTCACCTAAAGCTTAATAATACACAAATGGCTAAACCTATAGGAAAAATTTGTATATGTATGAAATGCTATACTTTGATTCTGTAGAAACATATCCCCAATTGTTAAGCATAAAGAACTTGAAGAGAAAAGTAAGCAATGTTGAGTTTTTTATATATAAAAAAAAATCGAGTTCTACGGGACCGTTGGTTCAAATTTGGAACATTTGTTATAGTTTCCAAAACCCAGAAAAGAAACGTTTGGATCATGCTTTCCGCTCTGTTTTCTATAGGGACCGTCTGCACAACTGCCATAAATCTCTTTTCAATTTTTCTCACTCTACCGGATAAATACGTTCTGTTAGTTTCCATTTAAATTAGCAAATTGTAATTTATTCAAATAACAATTTTCAATTTGCATTCAATTCAAATAGCTTTCAATTTGATTTTAGCACTCAATGTGCTTTGATATTGAGTTCCCAGCATGATCTTTATTTATTCATTTTTTTTCATAATTCTAAAGTTATTTGTTATTTTATTTTAGATCAACTTCTTCAAACTTCATAAAAGGATTTTGCAAGCAGACACATTTGTTCAAGTCGATGTTAACAATGGAATCAAGCAGCTCTGAATACTTTCAACTAGATCTATTGCGCTTGCCTGGAAACTGCGAATGTCACATTAACCTTAAAGAGAGTTGTTACGACTGCCTTAATTCTGATGTGATGAATTATGCTAAAATAGAGAATAAAGCATCATCACTTGTTAACAAAGCAACCATAAACAGGACAGAAACAGAAGCAACCAGTTCAGATCTATCCACACTAAAACCGGCAGATTTTCAAGTTACTAACATACATGACAGAAAAAACGTCTCCACAGAAACCACTGTTACTGTTTCTGACAAAAAACAAAATGAAGACATGTCATACATCCCCACTGAAGTCACTGAAGAAAAACAGAAACAAGAAAAAAGGCTATACCATCTTACCTCTGAAACACCACGCAGTCAAGATAAAACAACCTCCAGTTTAAGAGGTCTATCCTCACTTACCCTAAGTGATTTCAAAGATCAAATATCCCAAAAAGAAAGAAATGATAATTTTATTACAAGTATTATGGAAAATAGGGATAGCGGTGCTACAGGCAGAACAAGTGTCCCTGCTGAAATAACTGTTTTTCCTCTCCCTCAAATTTCCAGTTTAAAATCGAACATTCTTGTGGAAGGCAACGAAGATTTAAAAAAAATAGAACATTTAGGAGATGGAAGGGTAAGCGATGGTACTGCGACAACAGTTAGATATGAGGATTTGGAAAAAAGTGGTGCGGTGAAAACTTCGAGAGGTGTAGCGATTGATCCTTTTAGCAAAGGAGCTCCAAATAATTTAACCCCGTTGATTGTCGCAAAAAAAAACATCCAGAGTCTGGCTACCGAAATCACCAGTAAACTTGGCGTGTCAGGTGAATCAACTGTCGATTTTCCTCTCAGTAAAATAACAACAAATGAAAACACACCAACTTTTATTATAAGATCGAAACAAACAGATGCAGCAAATCAACAAGGAATAGCACACCATTATGTCTCCGAAACAATGAAACTAAAAGATAAAGAAAATGCAAACATAGCAATCACTCAAACCGTAGCAGGGGCAGCAATACAAAACAAAAAAAAATCTACAAAATTCAACAGGAAGCAACAGGAAAGTCAAACAGAAGGAACAATCCACTACATTACTGAAATAAGAAAAGGAAAATACAATGAAAGTACTGAAAAATTAAACATTCACTTAGATGCAAATATTGCAGCGCTGCCTACAACAGTAATACTAAATGGAATATCCCCAAGGTCTGCTGGACAAGTCTTGGGGAAAGAAACAACCAGAAGAGAAAATACAAATCATCACTCCAATACGGAAGAAAAAACTCAAGGAAGTAAATTAGTTTCTCGATTGGACAATTCAACTCAAGCAACTACCATAGTTGATTTTGAAACTTTTACACATAAAAAAGTTTCTGCTCGGAAGAAAGATACATCAATTCAAAAAAAAGACGAATCTACAAAAGTAAACATGAATCAACAGGAGGTCCGAGCAGGAAAAACAAGCACAACCGAAATAAGAAAAAGGCAAGAAAGTGAAACTACTTTGAAATCAAACATTCACAGAGAAGCAAATGTTAAAGCTTCCTTTACAAGCGTAACAACTATATCTGCCGCACACGTTTCAGAAAACCAAGCAACCGAAAGAGAAAAATCAAATAGTCATTTCAGTACAACGCCACAATCCCAAGGAAACGAGCTCTATCAACTAGAAGATTTAACTAAAAAAAACGGCTTAACTGGTTTTAAAAGAGGGACTAGCGAACAGAAATCAATATCTAACACATTAGAATCCTCAAAAAAAGAACGTATAACTGAAAAAAGTAGTAATGAAACCATTACTACGACGAAAGATCCAATTGATGAAGACAATGGAAACACAGGAATTCAGAGTAGATGGAATTTGAACGCGCTACATAATAAAGACACAGTAAAATCTACCATTGAGACCTCTACAGTCAAAATGAACAAAAAAGAAACAACAAACCCTGGTAGCAGTACAAAGAAAATTAGACAAACTATTGAAAATACTGGTAACGGAAACAATTCAAGTGAAGCAATGGCCGACGAAAATCTTGATAAAATCTTAAAAGATGGTGATATCTTGTTATCTACCGTTAAAAATCCAATCAAGGAAACGAACAAAAAAGAAAGGATAAAAATTGGTATTACATCAGTAACAGAAGGTCAAAATAATGGGAATGCTTACAAAGCAAATGTTTTAACAGAAATAACTCTTGATTTATCTAAGATAAGTACACCATTAGAAGAAGATACGCCAGTTAAAATCTACCTTGACACCACTGCAACAAAAGATGGTAAGGTTAGTGCTATTAGTAGCAAAACAAACATTCAGGGTGCCACAACTTCCAGAATGAATCTCAATAACCCTGCGTCAAACGAAGACATGTCATCGTATACCATAGATATTTCCACCAAAAAAGTGAGCAAAGATGAAAACCTGAACCACGATTTCAGTATAATGATAGAAAGTCAAAGAAGCGAAAATGCTGAAGAAGCAGACTTTCAAAATGGAAGAACTATGGATGTCCCTCTTTATGAAGCAACAAGGTATGCATCAATAGTAACGCTAGAAACTTCAACGAGAGAAGACAAAAAAGAAGGAGCACATTCTATCCTCCCTTCGACAACCGGAAGTCAAAATGAAGAGATTGCAGAGAAAACAAGCATCGTAAGTGTAGCAAATTCTAATATATCTACAAGAGACATATCACCTAATGGTTATTCATTCATACCTGCCGGAGGAAGTTCCACCGCAATGGAAAAGCAAAGAAAAAGGGCGAATCAAGATATTCCTGCAAAGACAAAGAGTATTGGTAGAATAAAGACCGGAAAATTAAATATTTCTAATGAAATAAGCTTCGATGTAAAAATTAATGTAAAACCATTAAATGAACATAAATTCAAATCTACCGTAACTAAGTCCACAAGAAGAAAGAATGAAGGAGAAGGAACGAAATTTGATCCAACAACAGCAACAGAAAGTAAAAGTAACAAAAGTACCGTTGAAGCAAGTCATCCAGGGAAAGCAACGAAAAGTGCAAATAGGTTAATATCTAATACAGAAAACTCTTCAACTCGTATCCAAGATAATAAAACAAACACTTATCAGACGAGTGTAACAACAGAAGGTAAAAGGTTAATAAATGCTGGTAAAGCAAGCAGCTCAACTGAATCCAGCATCGAGACTCTCAGTGCCACAACATCCGATGAAAAAACATTAATATCCATGTTTGAAGAATCCATGAAATTTGGTACCGCAACAGCAACAGAAAGTCAAAGTGACAAAAATACCGTTGAAGCAAATGATCCAGGGGAAGCAACGAAAAACATAAAAGGGTTAATATCTAATATGGATAATTCTTCAACATATATCCGAGATAATAAAACAAACACTTATCATATTAATGTACGAACAGAAGGTAAAAGTATAATAAATGCTGGTGAAGCAAGGAGCTTAACTGAATCTAGCATTGAGACTTCAAGTTCCAGAACATCTGATCAGAAAACAGCAATATCCATGTTTAAAGAATCCACAAAATTAGGTGCCACTACAGTAACAGAAAGTCAAAGTAAGGAAAATACTGTGGTACCAAATTATCTAGGGGAAGTAACAAAAAGCGTAAATGAATTAACATCTAATAGAGACGATTCTTCAACATATATCCAAGATAATAAAACAAACACTTATCAGATTAGCGTAAGAACAGAAGGTAAAAGTAGAATAAATACTGGTAAAGCAAGCAGCTCAACTGAATCTAGCATTGAGCCTCCAAGTGTCACAATATCTGATGGAAAAACATCAATAGACATGCCAAAAGAATTCACGAAATTTGGTACCACAACAGCAACAGAAATTCAAAGTATCGAAAATAACGCTGAACCAAATTATCCAGGGGAAGCAACAAAAAGCATAAATGGGTTATTATCTAATATAGAAAATTCTTCAAAATATATCCAAGATAACAAAACAAACACTTATCAGACTAGCGTAACAACAGAAGGTAAAAGTGTAATAAATACTGGTAAGGCAAGCAGTTCAACTGAATCTAGCATTGAGACTCCAAGTGCCAAAATATCTGATGAGAAAAAATCAGTATCTATGTTTAAAGAATTCACGAAATTTGGTACGACAACAGCAACAGAAAGTCAAAGTAACGAAAATAACGTTGAACCAAATTATCCAGGAAAAACAACTAAAAGTGTAAATTGGTTAATATCTAACACAGAAATGTCTTCAACTCATATTCAAGATAATAAAACAAACACTTATGAGATTAGTCTAAGTACAGAAGGTAAAAGTGTAATAAATGCTGGTAAAGCAAGTGGCTCAACTGAACCCAGCATTGAGACTCCTAGTGCCACGAAACTTGATGAGGAAAGATCAATATTCACGATTAAAGAATCCACGAAACTTGGTTCCCCAACAGCAACAGAAAGTCAAAGTAACGAAAAGACTGTTGGCAAAGATCATCCAGAGGAAGTAACGAAAAGTGCAAATAAGTTAATATCTAATGTAGAACATTCTTCAACATATATCCAAGATAATAAAACAATTCATTATCAAACTAGTGCAACAACAGGAGTTGAAAATATAATAAATGCTGGTAAAGCTAGTAGCTCAACTGAATCTAGCATTGAGACTCCAAGTGCCTCAACATCTGATGTGAAAACGTCAATTTAATTTACTACGCAAGTTCAAGGAAGTAACAGGACCAATTACTACCAGTTAAACTAATATTTAAGTTGTGGTATAAACATATTAAATATGTCAGGTATATAAACCTGACACAAAATAGAAAAAAATAAAGCTCTTAATCAACTACGTTTCGGCTGTTTCTTCGAGCAGTTTCGTTAAAACTGGTAAAAATACCATAAACATTTGAACAGACACACCAAGTCCAAGAAAAAGTTTATCAAGAGAAAAAACTGTTAATCTGTGTATTATTTTATTTTTTCTTACGGTCATTTTACAAGAAAGGGGTGGCTGCAGAAACTTCGGGGGGGGGGGTGAGATATTTGGTTGTAAGTTGATCGTTATAATGCTCTTAAAGAATTCCAAGTAATTAGATGGCCACCAGGCCTTTTCCCACACTCTTTTGTGCTAACCACCCCACCGTAAGCCCCAAAGCCCCATGATCAAAAATTTTAGATAGCTGTTTTGTTCAAAACAGTCAAAAGGTCAAACAGATCTACCTCCAGGGGTGTCATGACCTCCAGAGCCCCTTGGTCACGGGCCCCAACTAGTGCAAATTACCAATTACCCAAGCCCACATCCCGGTTGAAGAAGCTGCGATCCTGGCAAGCGACAGGTCAACCTGGAGGCGCCTAGTCTCATCGTTCTCTACGCCGAACCCTCGGCAGGAGCCTTAAGTCAAGTCAAGTAGGTCAAGTCTAACGGTATCTGGATAATTCCCCCTGGAAAATCTTACCCGCGGGAAATTCCCCCAGTAGAAAAATCCACTTTAGGACATTCCACCACGAAAAAATCCCCCCGACTATTTTTCACTGGAAAATTCCCTCCATAGACTATTAACCTTTGGAAAATTTGCCCAACATTTAAAGTTGAGCTGCTAAACAAAAAGTAACATAAATAATAAGAGTGAAGATAAGAAGGGATTTCGGAATACAATTTTACCTATTTTACCTATTTACCTATATTAGCCAGACTATATGGTTCTGTCCATCTTAAATTTCCTTGGTTCTGACTCTATGCTATAGAAATTAAATAAAAAAAAAAACCTTTAAAACACTTCAGACCTTGTGATGTACACCTTACGGACAGATGCACACCTTCTTGATCACAAGGGGTACTTACTTGTACATGTACTTGTTTTACGTTCTAGTCGCATCCGGCTCATCGTGGCGCACAGCAGACGATGACATATTTCTTTCCAGAGATTTTGCTCGAGGATGGCAGGCTCCATAATTTCAAGCCAGTGACGATCCCAGCATCGCCCAAATTTTTGGAAACCCTGAATAGGCTCTAGGTCAGCCTTGACTGTCGCAAGCCATGTTTTCTTTTGTATTCCTGCTTTGTTCTTCCATGCTGATAGTGGAAGGCATTTGAGGCATTTTTTGGTAATATGGTCTTCTCATCTTAGACGCCTCATTTTTACAACATCAGAGACAGGTGGGGGGATCTCAACCTACATCAGAGACAAGGGGTGAACTAGTATGATATACTATAGATATCGATCGGCAACAGGCCTAGTCTACGGGAAGCAATTTCTCTTACTTCTTAGTCCCAGCTTGTTATCTCTATGCACTTTCATCATAAGGCAATCCGTCTACAGTTGCCACTAATTTCATAGTTTCAAATTATTTAGTTTAACCTCTATCTTATCCTGCTCTGATAAATTAACCCCAAAAACATGTAAAAAAGATTTTAAAGGGAGAAAAAAAGTAAAAATTAACATTATAAGCTATTCTACAACATGTATTCTGCCAATATTTTCGAATATAGGTAGAATATTCCTACCTTTTCCGCATGGTTTTTTGAATGGGAAATACGTCTAGAATCATTGATACTGTAGCTCCTGAAAGATTTCTTGCGTACAGAAAACACAACCTTGATCATATACTAAACAAACAGTGGATGTGTGGTGAATAACCATGTTAAAAAAAAAGAACCTATCCTTTTGAACTTCTGGTAAAAAGATTTTTCCTTGTAGATATTATCAAAAAATGTACAGGAAGGTAGTAGAAGGAAGGGGGGCAGGTAATTTCCAATTTTATATTGTGGAGAGCGGCTATATGTTTTATCCCTACACATTTTTGCACTTAAAGTTGTTATAGGACTGAGGATTTATTCACGGTAAGTAGCAACATACTTCAAAAGAAACTCGATTATGCTAGTTTATCGTAAAATTTGAACTTGTGGGAGCCAGTCAGAAAAGATCTAAACATATTTTGCCACAAATCTGCCAAAACTTTTTGGCAGACTTTACTTTTTCACAGCAAACAAATGGAATTTAATCGGTGAAGTAGCAAGGTAAACATGAAAATGCTATATTTCCCAAGTTAACAAAACAGGGAATATTCAGGATACTATTGGAAATCTTCAGGAGGTGATGCAGGGTCAAATCGACTTAAAATTTTCAAGTGAGAGTAAAAACTCTCAGGGGTTTGAGCATCAAGTTGAACTCTCGGGGGGTATTAGGGGACCGTGTAGACCCCCTTTAAAGAGGGGGAAGACCCAAAAGTGTCTTTTCTCCGATCCTTATAAACATTTTTGGGCTATAATCCTCTATGATTATCCGAGTTTCCTCTATGAATACTTGTAGTATTCTCTTTGCGACCCATAATGTATTCACATTTAAGTAGCGAGGTAAAACAAAAGAAACAATAGGTTGCCAGGTGGTCAAAACATCGTATTTACAAGATTACAAGAACGGCCTCAGGGACAAGGCTGAAACTTTCAGGGAATATTGTGGAAGGGGCAAATGGCCTTAAAAATATTGAATTGGGTAAGGGGGCAGAAGGAAGGTTTAATGGTTTTTTTGACACTATAAACCCCTTGTTGGACAAGAATGAATTTCCGATGAAAGAGCAATGTAAAAAGAAAGAAGCAGTTTGCGCCCAAGTTATCAAAATAACGTAGGCTACCTGCATTGTTTCAGGAACAGCTGGAGGATCAATTAAAAATTTTGGGAGTGTTAAGGGGGTATATAGACTTCAAATTTTGACACAAATATACACATATTCACAAACAGATACTTACATTTTCTTTTTCCTATTGGTTCGTCGTGAAAGTGAGGGTGAGTATGAGAGTGAGTGTCAGTCTAGTTGTATATTTGGGAGCGAGTTTAAGAGTGAAAATGAGTGTGAGAGTAAATCTGGCAAAATTGCTTTGTGTGTAATCTTATGCATGTCACCTTCTTGTATTAAATATCAGGGTATAAGTATCTTCTGGTTGTCACCCTTCTAGGAGTCTTATCTTCTGCGATCGGATCCTCTCTGGTTGTGATCTTGTGGATGCAACCCACCTTAGATAAATTCTTATGAGTAGAATGTTCTGAATACTTTTATCTTTATGCAATCTCGTGGGGGCAGTCTTGCCACAGACATACTAATCAATATTTGATGATAATACATCTATTATACGTTTTCCTTAGTAGGATCTCCCGTGCAGATTCAAATGCGCTCATGTGCAACTCCAGCTCATTCCTCAACTGGACAGGTAGAGTATCGCAACGCCTACATTGTTCTAGATTTTTCATCACTATGCAATTTTTTGGGAAAAAATATTGTATATTCTTTGTATCTCTTAAAGACAGAAGTGAAAGCATAGAATATCTGCAAATTTTACAAGAGAATTTTGCAAGAAACTGGACAGTTCAAGAACTTTTTTTTAGCACGAGATCGATTGTAAATAAGTTCTTTTCTTTTGCTTATATAATGGACGAGTCAAGAACGTTAGGCAAAGAAACGCTCACCGACATTTTTATTGGCAAGTTTTAGTATAACCATACTAGATTAGCACGAAAATATGTTTTTTCCACTTGTTCACCCAACCAGTTTAGGATTAATTTTGTATCTTCGGCGGAGAAATTAAAATAATTAAAATCTTACGGAAGAAGATTACTTACTTCGTATTTTTTTAATTTTTTGTACGTTCAAGCCCAATTCAGGCTCATCGTCGCACCCAGAAGATAACGACATTCTTTTTTTCCAGATATTTCACTTGAGGGTTGCATGCTCTATGATCTCAACCCCATGAATATTCCAAAGTCACCCAAATTTTTGGAAGCCCTCAAAAAGCTCAAGGTCAAACTTGACTGTCGCGAGTCATATTTTCTTCTGTCCTCTTTGCTTTCTTCATCCATCCTGGTAGTGGAGGGCATTTGAGGGATTTTTTACTTATATGCTCATCTATTCAACGCATGGTTTAGCCAAATCACCTCAAACGCTTCATTTTGACAACATGAGAGACAAGTGGACAATCCTCACATCTTATTCTGACTGTCGTTAGAGACTCTGCCTGAAAGGCGAATGCCTAGTACATATCGTAGGCAACTGCAATGGAATATTTCCAAATTTGACGCATTGCTGCTTTCCAAGAATAAGTGTCACACACGTAGAGAAGAACAGCGAGTACCATGGCTTTTTAGAGGTGGTGCTTTGTGTGTAATGAGATCTCGCTACCTCTCCAAATGGAGCTCTTGATAAGCTACAGAAAGATGTTCGATGCTGATGTTATGTAACACCGAATATCCTCTGAAGATTGCCCTATTACATAAATTATTGAGAAAAGGTGTTTGATCCACTGAACCTCCTTTATTTGACTACCATTTAAGGTCACAAGAGTGCAATCCATCCCAGATGTCCGTGTCGTTTTCGTCTTCAAAAGAACATTTTGGAGGCCAGGTTAGAGTGCGCTGTTTGCTTCTTCGCTGATCATAGCCTGGACATCTGCAATAGAGGCAGCAAGTATAACCGCATCATCAACATAGTCAAGATCCGTGATGGAGAAGGACTGGCTGACTGCTACACCTTGGTACTTGTCGAGGGCCATAAGAATCCAAACGACGACGAAGTTGAATAAGGCTGGTGAGAGGGCTTAGCGTTGAAATACACCCTTCTCAATCAGGAACAAATCCGAAAGCTTGGATCTGGGTTCCATCATAAGCTCCCTTTAATAGCCTGATGATATTTTCAGGGATACCTTCTTCTCCCGTTGCTAACCAAATGGCATCTTGATGAACCAAAACGAAGGCAGAGATGAAATCAATTAAGAATTACATTGTGTCCTGCAGGTGCTTGAAGTGATGTTTTAGGATTTGTCTTAGGCTACAGATTTGGTCACAGCAGCCCACGCCTGGTCTAAATCCTGCTTGGTTGGGTCATGTTCGGAAGTTTTCAGCGTCTCCGAGCCTATTTGAAAGTATAATTGCGAACATTTAGTAGCAATTTGGATGGGGATATGCCTCGGTAGTTTTTAAATTCAACTCGGTCTTCTTTTTTGGAGACTGTCTCAAACAGCCGTAATAAGTTCATTGAACTCATCAGAGGCTGAATCAGGCAGAACTATCAGCAGCTCAGCGGGAACGCCATCAAAAACTGAGTTTTGTGGTTTCTAAGCAGCTAGATTGTTTTGGTTACTTTGTGTCTAATTAGCGGGTCCGTACACACATTTTCATAATAAAAGTTTTCTTGTGGGTTGAATAAGCTTATGGAGCAAGGGTTTCGAATACTAGTAAGTCCTAGTCTTAGCAACTCTTGGAAGTGTGCCCATCACCTTTCGATACGTTCTTTCCTACTTCTGGGAAGTTTTGCATCTTTCACTTTAAGTAAAGGGATGGTAGATTGCTACTTAATCCCCGTTAATTCTCCAAGAATCTGAAAAATGTTCTTTTTATCATTTCGTAAAGTGGTCACATCCATCTCATTGGCCATACTTTACCATTAGACCTTTATGTCAGTTCCAGCAGATTTATTGCATTCCGTAAGCAGCAATTTATATGTAGCAGACTTTTCGCTGGTTATCCCTTTCTTCATTTCGGAGAATTTTAGTGCTTTCTCGTAAATCGATTTTTGGGCTTTTTGTTTTGCAACACGAAGGATGTTCGTGGTGGCTTCCTTTAAGTGACCTATGAACCCACTCCATTTTCTCTCTTTCTCACTTGCTCCATCTTGGAAGCGGAGCCCCTGATGAGTAGGAATCCTAATCCTAACCTTCATCGTAGACTTTTAGGGCGAAAAATAGGGAACACTGAAACGCAAGAAAAAATCCTCGAGGTTCTGCTTCTTACTCATTGGCAAGAATAATTTAATAGAATAAAGGTTGAATATCCAAAAGCGATGCTAATCTTTGGACGTGTTCATAGGAAGAAACCTTAATAGACCCTGGTACAAACCCTTAATTTAAAATATACATTTTGACTCCCGCTACATTTTCATGAATTGACGCCCCTTAAAGGAAGAGGGATTTCAATCCCAAAACAACAGATGGAACTACCGATAACAAAGACGACTAAACAAAAATTAACGAAATATAGATAAATAGTGAAAGCTAAACATTTTGGTCCTTCCTCCAGTTTCAATTGTCAGTAATAGATAAGAAGTAAAACACACCAGAGTAGGCTAAGAATAAAAAAAAAAAATAAAAAACTAAGACAATAGAACAAAAATAAAAGTGACAAATTAGTATATATGTGCCGAAAAGAGAAGTGAAAACGCGAACATGCAAAATCGGCGGGTATTATTTAATTTTGCTGGCTTCAATGTGTTTCTTCTCTAATTGTGTTGCAGAGCAACTCTACTGCTTTTATAGAAATTTTTTCTTTTGGTCAGCCGTCTATAGCTCAGACATGTACATACAGGTTCAAAAATATTGGTAGTATTCTGGGACACAGACAGGATCTTGCTTCTAAGATTCGTAAGGTAAAGGCTTAATTGTCTGGTTCAGAGAACATACCGGAACGGGTAACTGGTCTTCAAAAAACTTTTAGTAGAAACTAAAGGTTAATTTTCTAGTTTTACCTTTTTGGGGTTAAGACTCGATCAGACCTCTGCAGTGGACCCTGGATTTGTGTAGTTAGGACATCAACAAGACTGTTCAATTTCAAATAAATTTTAACTAACTGCACATTCGGAGGGCCGTACTGATCTGCCCTCTGCGGGACTCTCACAGAAGAGCGCCCAAATTCTAGTCATTAGAGTCCTTACCTTAGACCTTAGATCCACCTCTGCCTCCAGAGGCCCCCAGGGCATCAAGAAGGAGCCACCAATCTTTCTGTAGGTTTGCTGCTGCCAGTATGTCCTCCCACTGAGGTTGAATTGATGCGTACAGGATAAAGAGAACTGTCTGGTACATTTGACGCAGAGTGTTTCTGGGTCTCCCGCTGCGGCGTGGATCTGATCGCTGCCAATGGAGCGCTACATTTGTTATTCGGAGATTGTCAATACGTAGTACGTGGCCAAGGTATCTCCATCGATGAACTCTTATCATATATGACACAAGAGGCAGTCCCGTCTTGTCGCAGATGAATTGGTTTGTTATTCTTTGCTGCCAAAGGATGTTGAGAATTCTTCTAAGAAGTGTGTTTTCGAAAGCAAGCATTCTTCTCTCTTGTTCCTGGTTCAGGTTCCAGGTTTTGGCTCCATAAAGCAGCACTGGCATAGCATTGCTATTGAAGAGTTGTAGCTTTAGCCGTATTGAGAAGATTTGGGACTGCCAAACCTTATGTAATCTATTGAACCCCCATTGGCTTGGCCAATTCTTGAGCACTTCTTTTGTGTTGATCCAGTCCTTTCTATTATGCTTCCCAAGTATTTGAAATGGACGACTTGCTCTATGTGCTGTTCTCCGCAACTGATGCTCAGGGGCGAGTCTGTGGTAGCCATACATTTTGTATCCTCCTTATTTATTTTCAGGCCAACCTGGCCACCTCGCTCCCTCACTTTGTCAAGGAGCTCTTGGAGTCTTCGCTTGCATGATTCCAGGACGGCGATGTCGGCAGCAAAGTTTACATCGCTGAGGTGTATTTCAGGATTCAGCTGGATTCCGTCTGTGCTTATACTTCGCAGTAAGTTAATGACCATTACGAAAAGTAGCGGTAACACCTGACAACCTTGCTTAACTCCTGACAGAATGCGGAAGAAACGAGTTTGGCGATCTGGTGTCTTTACACAGCACTTGCTCTCTTCACAGAGCGCAACGAACAGTGAAACTATCTTTTCAGGGATGACGTAATGCAGGATGATCTTTCACGGACTTTGGCGGTCTACTGAGACAAATACCTTCTCAAAATCAATGAATACCATATAGATTTTGGAGCGCCACTTTCTGCTTTCTTCTGTCAGCATCTGTAGAGTAAATAGCCATAGAGTCATTAGAGTATCTATTAGAAAGGGTTTTCAGATCTAAACTAAACCTTATCAGTAATTAATACCTCAATTCGGCCGGTTCGTAGTCTGGGATTGGTCCGATCTCTATAGTAGAAAAAGAAGGATGCTCCTAAATGCTTGTCTTGAGTATATACTCTAGAAGAGGAACTCAGACCCAATCAAGCTTAGTGACGTGACTTCAAAGGAGGGGGATACAGGTTTCTATATTTTTAATCGTCAAAATATGGGAAGCTGAGAATTTGGCAATCCAATTTAAAGGCCTATCTGATTTCTATTACACGTGTAAGCAGCTTGGGTTTTAGTTGCGTCTTTAGATGTTTTAATTCAATTCTGATGACTTTTAGGAAATTTACTGGATGAAGAAAGTATCAAATAAGCTTTGAGGTTTTGTTTTATTCGGTGTTAAGGTGCATCTTCACATCTGAAATGTGGCCTTTTACAAACAGTCCATAGCTGCCAGAAAGTGTATAGTGGGTCAAGTGCGTAAGCAAGAGAAAAATTTGTAGATACAGAGATCACCAAAATACAGTCCGCATTGTATGTTTTTCATTGTTGCTAAATGCATTGCAGAATTATTTTTTTGAGTTGGATAATTCCAAAGAGTTAGCCATATTAACCATCAGGCAAGCTGGTCCAGAACTGTAAATCACAGGTGTCAGTGGCTACAGGAGTTTTGAGGCCTTGACACCGAAAATCTTGTTGATATTATTTTTATTTACTGCTATAAAGCGACCCCTGGAAATGAAACACATTTGTCCATTATCGTAGTATATCTCTATTTTGTCGGTCTTGCTTGATCCTCTTTGTTAATTCCGATTTTACTCATTAGGTTGAGAGATTCATGCAAGTAAAAATAAATCAGATTATGGAAATAAAGATTATCAAATGTAAATCCAAATTTACCACCCCTCCCCTCCCCCCAATTTCCATGATGTTGCAATTTTTCTAACATTTTCTGTATAACTTGCCTTTTATTTCGTTTTCTTACGCTCTTCTTCTTAGAAATACTGAGCAGAACTTTCAATCATCAAAATTCTGCGTAGGTTTAATTTTTTGCGTTTCGGCTCTGATGTTCAAGGGGGGGGGGGGAGTTCTATACAAAACTCAACGAAGTTACAACCTCATATGCTTATCTTTCAGGGAGCGGTTTGGTAAACCTACCAAAAATTAAATTTACTTGACAATTAGGCCTGAAACAGTTCGTGGTAACGAACTTTAAGTAAAAAGTGACTCGGCCGTGTAACAGTTCGTGCTAACAAACTTTACGTAAGGAGCGACTCGGCCTATAGTAATCGAAACTCTAGAAACGGAACTTTGATTAAAAAAATAGATACATCAATAAGAATTGACATTTTTCGCTGAATCCAAATATATTAAATTTATTAAGTTTTAAGTCACCCATCTGAAGCTACGAACCTGAGAAAATTTATCTACTTTTCGAACACAAGAACTCCTGAAACACTAGAGTAGTTTAACTAGAATAAGAGGCTTTTTTAAAGCAATAAAAAAAATTTAGCACAAAGAACAAGGTGTTGGGGAAGGGGCAGCTACTCTCATATACGGAATATTTTCTCTTAGTTTTATGTTTTAGCGTTGCTCATTACTTTCAGTTGAAAAAACTGATTTTTATTTAATCTTAACTGGGCACGGCTTGTCTAAAACAAGGGATTTGCACTCATCTGAAATAAACGTTTAATCCATTGATGATTGACATACCGAAGTATTTTCCGGATTAAGAATAATTGCTAGGGGTTGAAGTTAGTGTGTTCAGTGGATGCGAAGTCAATTACTATTATATTTCGTGACATTTTGCCATGATATGGACACACGTGTTCTCCAGTGCAATGGCTTGGTGGGAAAGAACTGTTTTTCTAAATTTGTTTGCTCTCCCAGGGTAACAAAGTCATTACCTATTCGTAAAGATAGTTAAAACACTGAATTTATTTGTTTTAAAACTGAAATCATAGCGACAATTAAATAGTCCTTAGGTACTATATCAAATAATTTGTGCAATAGAATAATTTGTAAAAATGCAAAACTCCTAACATTTTAAAAGGGTATTGCAAATTATTAAAGATCCCTTAATTATATGAGTTAATAAAGCTAAATTTTAGTTAAACTCATTTTTGTGGTGTGCTTATAACCTAAAATCCAGCCATTTGTTGTTCTTATGGTTCTTACTTCAAAAAGATTTAGAACTGGGGAGCGCAGAACTTAGATGGAGAGCAGCCAATAACACAGAAACAGATAAGGCGGGAGTCTTTTATTGAGGTTAATCTCTGGTATGTGAGCCTTATTGTGACAAAAATATGTGGATTATAGTTTTACTTTGATATAAGACTGATAACAAACGCTAGGCACACTAAAACACTATAAATATAATCATAGTAAATTATAAAGTTTGCATAAATGTCAACATAAATCGTAGTGGTCAAAGTCGTTCGAGCAATATCAATTACTTTTATTGGAAACAGTATGGTCTGAATAATTTAAAATTTATCAAAGCCAAATATTGCACTTTTACGATTTTGTTGCACCGGTTCCTGTTCACTCAAATCTAGTTGAATTTCTTCATCGCTATGCAAATATCTTACATCTGAATCATCTGCCAGCTGATCTTGTCTCTCAGCTGCAGTTTGTTTCCTTCGAACAGCAGTAATTATTACAGCCAGTGTTGAGCCAAGAACGACAATGATGACCGAAACCACGATAATGATGTTAGAGTTTGATAGTTTCACAGTCTCGGTTCTGTCATGAAGGCCTGATTGAGAAGAATTCTGGTTAGTATAGCTTGAAACAAACACATGAATAGTTGATAGTTCTGTAATAGGATAATTGTTTTCTGTTTGCACTGTATAAAATGGTACTTGCGTAGTCATATTAACAATAACATTTGCTAAACTAGATGTAACTGTTCCTGGACTTTTCGATGTAACTCGGGTCTTAGCATTAGTTGTATTTAATGGATATTTTGTTACGAAATTTTTCTCGTCAACAGCGGTAGTGTTTTCTTTTATAGTGTATGAAATGTGAGAAGCTGTAGAATTTGTTGTCTCAGGGTAAGCTTCCCTACTCGATGATGGTTCTAAAGTCGATTTCATCAGCAATTCCGTGCTTACAGTCGTTACAATTTTGTTCCCAATTGTTGTTTCTTGGGTTGTCGTGCTTTGTGGAAAGGGAGAAGTTTCAGTAAATGAAATATTAGTTGATTTAAAGGTAAGAACTGGGGGCAAGATGCTTGACGTTATTACTGCCGACGGCTCTGTCGCGCTAGTTGGCAAAAAAATTTCAGTAGTCATCTCTTGCTTGGTTGATCTCAGATTAAATTCAGTAGTGTCGCCTAAAAGAAAGGCAGTGGAATAGAAGAAAGAACATGAAAGTAACTGACAACTCTAGACCAAGCAATTTTTTCAGATCGTAAAAAAATTAATGCGCGCAGCCACGTTTTTATAGATGTCAGAACGACAAATTAACTGATAGTGGTAACAACTATCAGTCAGTCATTATTGTTACTAACAGCAGAGGGTGTCAGATGAGAGCCATAAAAGGAAAAAATAAGTAGTATATACTCTTTTATGAGGATCGGAAACCCACTGACTTTATAACTAAAAAAGCTAGCTTCGTTGGATAGCTTCAAGTACTCCTAGTCTATCGTCACACGGTTGTTTTAGAGCTGAAAGTGACACACATTAACCAATTTTACAGGTAAGACAATTACTACCCATTGTCATTGATATTGCTGTTATTCTGGTGAAATTGTAAGTATTCTTTTACATAAAACAATGTTACTCCTTTACACAAGCTCATGCTTTATTCCAAGTTAGTCTAGTGGGTAGAAAACTATTTCAAAAACGTTAGTACACTTAGAATTCAAAGGGGGATTATTACATTATTTATTACTTTTTTGTTAATTCCAACCATTTAGGAGCTTAAAAGAGAAAGATAAACGGAGCTGATTAAAATACAATAATCAAAAAATTAATTCCATATTAGGTTTTACTTCATGCAACTTTGAGCTTCGTTTAATCATAAAACCAATTATACACTACATTCTAAAGCCAAATTATATATTTTACCCTATATGTTTCTATGCAGTTTAATAAAAACTCAATATAGGCATCAAACAGTTCGTGGTGACGAATTGTAAGGTAGGGAGGGTACTTATTCATTATCCAGTAAACATGCGAGAAGTGAAGTTTGGTTCATGCTAATGAAGCAAAACAAAGTATGATAAAAATATAATAGTTCAGAAAAAAGTTTAGGAATGTCAGAGAACCCTACTGTAGAGGTTTCAAGCTCCTGTATACAAAAATGTGGAAATTTTTGCCAGAAGCGAGATCACGGATGCGTGTTTATTTGTTTGTTAGTTTTTTTGTTTTGTTTTTCCCTGGGATGACTGCATCGAACGAGTGATCCTCATTTTATCAGAATGGGAGGGGAGAGGGCTCATTTGATCAGAAATCAAAGGTTCTAGTGCCCTTTTTAAGTGACCAAAAATATTGGAAGGCAACTAATTTCCCTCCCACCCCTCTTTTTATCCAAAATTGTTCGATAAAAATTTTTAGATAGCCATTTTCTTCAGCATGGTTGAAAGATCTTATAACAATGCTTTTGAGGATGACTTTATCTCCCACAGCCCCCCGGGGGAAGGGTTGAAAGTTATGAAAGTTGCCCGTTGGTTATGTATTATATTGGCTATTGGGAAGTATTAATTAAAAAAAACTTTTTCCACAAAATAAGTTTTACTAAGAAAGGTAAAGAACTCCATTAAACCAAAAATGAGCAAAAATAAATTCAAATAATCTGCCAAGCGTGAAACTACTACAAATGAGCATCGATAAATAAATGAAACCCAAAACGAACAGAAATTACAACAAATAACCGAGTCAAACTCAAAACGAGCGGAAATTAACATGAGCAGGGCTCAAAACCACTATGCATTCCCAAGGCCAGAACATAATTTACACTTTACTGAAAAAAACACAAATGAATGTGCATTGTCAGTTTAATATATAATATATATGTTTTAATATATATGTTTTTACTTTTATATCTTTAATAAATCAAATAATATTACATTATGATTACTAAATATCAGTATATGTATATCAAATTTGCACCAGCAGTAGAATACCATATATTTAAAATATAAGATTCTTTCCTTCTAAAGATGATTCGGGCAGAAATTAAACGTCCCCTAATTGAGTTCAAATACCGCTTCCAAAAGTCTAAATTCTTAATCAGTAAAAAGAGAAATTGCATTTCTAGCTTCAGTCAGACAACGGCGCTAGTCGTTCGAATTTCGCTAAGATAATTAGTAGCAAAAAAAAACACTACGTACGATATTTCTAAGAAAGCTTAAATGGCAAAAAAACCGTGTGAATGCTTGAATCATCAAAAACATTTAAAAAAGACTATTGGACGAAAGATTTACATCCTTGGCCCTCTTGGGCCAATGGCAGGCAGTCCCTACAGCGCAGGACGAAAGAACTGCGTTTGGGAGTGGGGTAAATGTGTTTTTTAATTTTAATGTTAAATCAGATCTAAAACGATTCGTACCGCAAATAATCTCGGTCACCATTATTGTCATTGAAGTGACCGTTGCTGTACAACTAAGCATGTAAGTTCAATAAATCTATTGTCTTTCTATCTTTTTTCTATCATTTTATATGTCTGTATTTAGCCTAGCCTAATGATAGCTAATTAGTTTGCAAATCTCCAAAGGCACATAAAAATCTTTTATCGCTACAAAATTTTTATCGCTACAAATGGCGCGTGTCGGAAATTGGAGGAAAACTGCGAACTAGTTAGGCTATTTAAAATTTGTAATTTGAATTTAATTGTTGGAGAGATACAGACATATAAGTAAATTGATTAGGCCTATAACCGCTAGGCTACGATAGGAAACCCCTTATATCTCATAGGAGATAATAGCCTACCCCAAAATAGGTTAAGTAAAATTTTAAGTTGATATAAACGCAAAAAAAAACATGGACGATCTAAATGAATTACTAATAGTGCAAAAGTTAGTCGCAAAAAATATAGAGATTGCAAAATCTATCCCGGAATACAATGGTCAGTCAGATATTGACGAATTTAATATCCAATTGACCCAGTTTGTACAATTAACAAAAACAGACGTTGAGGCGTTAAAAGACATGCTGCTTCTACGATTAAGAGGCCAGGCCTTAACCTTTCTAAAACAGGTCGAACATACCATAGGCAATAACGGCAACTTGCCAATAAATGCGGTTGATGACTTGTTAAAAGCATTCAAAGAGAGATTTATAGAAACCAGTTCTATAAATAAATTAAAACACGGAGTAGTAAGCTTTGATTTTTCACAAAATATAAGGGAATATCTCGATAACATACGCATTTCTGTAGAAGCAAAATAGGGATGTGGTTCTGGGCAACTGTATGAAAAAGTCATACTAAATACCTTTTTGCAAGGGCTACCCCCAAAACTATATAGAGTAGTAATATCCAAGAATATTCAGACGTTGGATCTTGCAGTCCAAGAGGTAGAGCAATTAATCGAAGTTGATAAAATGGTTGCTAATCATAGTAATGCAAAAATAAATAGCCTAAACGACTCAAACGCGAACCTAATCTTCAAGGGCGATCAAGCATCCCCCAATTTCTTTTCAAGGGATAAATCCCCAGTAGCACAAAGAAACAAAACGCCAGAGCCCGCTAGGCAGAAAACAGTACGTTTTCAGCCCATTAACCCTACAATAATAAGGTGCTATAACTGCAATCGTGTTGGCCACATAGCAAGAGAGTGCCACTATGTCCCCAATCCCATACCCAAGAAATGCTGTCGGTAATACGCAAAATTACGGCAACCATTTGTTCGGAAGAACAAATTTTAGCACCGGTCGTGCAATAGGCTATAGCCAGGGGGATTGTGCCAATCAGTACCTTATAAGGCGTACTAACCAAATTTGTATAACCCTCCCCCCAACAGGCAAATTAATTATCGGTCTGAAAACCCAAATACTCGCCAAGGCCAATATAATGCGAGAATGCAATATAGAAATCATGAAAATTTGCCGATGAGAAATGAAAATTTTACAAGCCAACAGCACTGGCAAACAGCGCCAGCAAACGGCACTGACACGAGACATCCACGTTACCATAATAATACATGGCGAAGACAGGCAGACGTAAATCATTTAAATATGCCTACGGAACCTAATACGTCTGAATATATATTACAGGCACCGACAAATGAAATAAATTCTCAGGGAAACGCTTCAGGCCCCTCAGAAACATAAGTTGGACACAGAGGGTGCCAGGGATATTTAATAGGTCCAAAACAATACTAGTGCCTTCTTGTAGTGATATTATTAACAAGTTACCTATATTTAATGATTTTTGTGTAGAAAACGTTTACTTTACGGCCTTAGTTGACAGTGGAGCTACTGTAAATATCATAAGCTCTTGCGTATTTAATATATTGCCTCTGCACATTAGGCGACAAAAGAACCCTAATAATCCCAATTTAACAAGCGTTACAGGTCATAAATTAAATGCAAAAGGGTCAATTTGCCTAAACGTAAAAAGAGACAATAGAACCTTCATGACAAATTTTATTATATGTGACAATCTCCCATATGAAGCTATTATAGGGGCAAATTTTCCAAGGTCTAATAGAAAACTATTAGACGTAGCCAACGAGAAGCTTGTATACCCAGCTAAGGTAGGGGAAGAAATTTCTACCTTAAGAAATCGTAACAGAGGTTACGAAGATAACATAACAGTAAACAAAATTTCTAATGGTATAATGGCGAAGTATTTTGAACCTCATGTCTCGCAAAGACATGGCATAATTGGAAATTTATTCAATGACCCTAAGAGATATTGCAGAAATGAAGTATATTTAAATAATAACAGTATTGAAGCTGCGAAAATAAAAATAGGAAATATACAACAGTACAGGTCAAACGAAATTAAAAAAATAGCGGAATTATGGAAGAACATAATAAAACCCAACGTGACGCCGCAAGATGCCGCAATGGCGCAGCATAGCGCCACTATGAATCTAATAACAATGAAAATGAAGAGAAATATTACGGATTTGCGATAAGGAAAACAAAAATCCCTCCCAAAACAATGCAAAAAATTCAAATATCACAAATGATCGAGCCAATGGTTAGCAAATCAGAAATATGGTTTGCGACACCGTCTGAAATACCTGAAAATCTGTTATGCGAGGAACAGATTATATCTTATGACAAAGGGGAAGGTTTTATTTGGGTAACCAATAACCATGAAAACGATACAATTACAATTAAAAAGGGGACTTGTTTAGTCCAAATCGAGGTTTTAACGGAAAATGATTTAAATACATGGGAAAATTCTAAAAGAAACCTAGTTAACGGTATTAAAACTTCAAATAACGAATATCCTTTAACTAAATCGCAATTTTTAAACAAATTTAAAATGGATCATATTACGGATATGGAACTTAAGAAAAAGTTATGCGAATTATTATGGAAATTTAAGGATGTATTCTCTGCATCTGAAGATGATATCGGGCTAATTCCATTTTACGAACATTCAATTTTAACGACTGGTAATCCCGTTGCAAAACAGCCATATCGTGTGCCATATAAGCACAAAGAGTGGTTAAAAAATAAAATCCATGAATTAGAAAGAAACGAAATTATACGCCCAAGTATAAGTCCGTATAGTGCACCAGTGATCTTAGTACCAAAAAAGAATGGAGATCTTAGACTCGTACTAGATTATAGGGCTCTCAACAAACAAGTAGTTAGCAATAAATTTCCTTTACCAAGAATAGAGGAAATTCTTGACTCAATTTCAAGCAAAAACGAAATTTTTACTTCTTTGGACCTTACCCAAGGCTACCACCAAGTGAAAATAGCCGAAAAGGATGTCCATAAAACTGCATTTTCAGCATCCGAATATGGATCTTATGAATACTTAAGGGTACCATTTGGGCTTAAAACAAGTTCAAGCGCGTTATGTAGACCCCTATTGCACCTGTTAAGAGGATTAAAGAATATAATTCATTTTGTTGATGATATTATATGCGTGGGGGAAAACACTGAGCAACACTTAGCAACTTTAGCTAAGGTGTTCGAGAAGTTCAGGCAAGGCAATTTAAAATGCCGGCCTGAGAAAGTAAATTTATTTCAATCTAAAATTAAATTTTTAGGAGTAGTAGTAACCCAGGGAGAGATATCCCCAGACCCTGATAAAATAAAATGTGTTGAAAACCTCAAGCCCCCCAGAACTATGAAAGAATTAAGGG
>JAQQPU010001869.1:9426-32859 GCA_029168905.1 Artemia sp. Kazakhstan ARC1039 | reverse complement strand
CAGCAGTAGAATACCATATATTTAAAATATAAGATTCTTTCCTTCTAAAGATGATTCGGGCAGAAATTAAACGTCCCCTAATTGAGTTCAAATACCGCTTCCAAGAGTCTAAATTCTTAATCAGCAAAAAGAGAAATTGCATTTCTAGCTTCAGTCAGACAACGGCGCTAGTCGTTCGAATTTCGCTAAGATAATTAGTAGCAAAAAAAACGCTACGTACGATATTTCTAAGAAAGTTTAAATGGCAAAAAAACCGTGTGAATGCTTGAATCATCAAAAACATTTAAAAAAGACTATTGGACGAAAGATTTACATCCTTGGCCCTCTTGGGCCAATGGCAGGCAGTCCCTACAGCGTAGGACGAAAGAACTGCGTTTGGGAATGGGGTAAATGTGTTTTTTAACTTTAATGTTAAATCAGATCTAAGACGATTCGTACCGCAAATAATCACGGTCACCATTATTGTCATTGAAGTGACCGTTGCTGTACAACTAAGCATGTAAGTTCAATAAATCTATTGTCTTTTTATATGTGTTTATTTCATTTATAGGTCTGCGTCTAGTCCGATAATAGGTAATTAGTTCGCAAGTCTCCAAGGTAAATGCTCCCAAAGGAATCTGATCTCCAGATAGCTCAAGAAAGAAGAGGCCACATTTATATGTCTACATATTCAATTTTCTCTCATTAATTGAGAGCGGCGCTAGCCTAGTTGACACAATCTCCAGCGCTATAAGCGGCGCTATCGGAGAAATTTCTATCGCCACAAATAATAAATCTTTTACCGCTACAAATTTACAATGCACATTCGTTTGTATTATATGCCCGAGGGCATAAGTTATAACCCTTGCCCTGAAGACTGTGGAGGGGGGATGTCCTGCTGAAAGGTATAATTTCCGGAACTTTCAACTACGTTGAACAAAATGGCTATCTCAAAATTTTGATTGGAGGTGTTTGAGGAAATGGTGGGCGTGGAAGGGGTGTTAGTTGCCTTCCAATCACTTTCGACTATTAAAAAGGGCACTAGCCATTTCAATTTTCAATCGAATGAGCCCTTTTTGAAGTTTCTACGACAACGCTTTCTATAAAATCCTTATACGTATGTCCCCAGGGCATAACTTACAACCCTTTCCCTGAGGGCTGTAGGGGGGTTGTCATCCTCAAAGACCTAATTCCAGAACTTTCAACTACGTTGAACAAAATGGCTATCTCAAAATTTTGATTGGCTGTGTTTGGGGGAAAGGTTGGCGTGAGAGTGGGGTTAGTTGCCCTCTAGTCACTTTTGACTATTAAAAAGGGCACTAGCCCTTTGGATTTCCAATCGAATGAGTCTTTTTTGAAGTTTCTAAGACAACGCTTTCTATAAAAACCTTATATGCCCCCAGGACATAGCTTACAACCCTTGCCCTGAGGGCTGTGGGGTGTGTCCTCCTCAAAAACATAATTTCTATCTAGAAATCAACTTCGCTGAACAAAATGCCTATCTCAAAATTTTGACTGGATGTGTTTCGGGAAATGGTGGGCGTTAAAAGGGTGTTAGTTGCCTTCCTATCACTTTCGACTATTAAAAAGGGCACAAGCCACTCTAACTTCCAATTGAATGAGCCCTTTTCGAAGTTTTTACGACCACTTCTTCGATACAAAGTGCCCTCGTCTAAAGAGAAAAAATAATAAATAATACATTGTGCCAACATCGTTCTTATATGCCCCCAGGGTATAACTTAAAACCCTTGCCCTGAGGGCTGTGGGGGAGTGTCCTCCTCAAAAACATAATTCCTTTGACAATAATTCATGACAACTCCTTCAATACGAAGTGACCTGGTATGGAAGAGAAAAAAAAAATAATACATTCTGCCAACATCGTTCTTTATTTAGGCAGCGCTGTTGCACTGCCTATGATAAAGATATTTTTTTTGGAAGGGGGAGTTTAGGGGGGGGGGCTTATGCGGAAGTATCTGTTCATGGTGGAATTTTTTGGGGAAAGGAAATTTCCCATGGGAGGAGGAGCTGGATTTCCGAGCATTAATTAAAAATTATTAGAAATTAAATTTAAAAAAAACAAGTTTTTCAACCGAAAGTAAGGAGTACAATTAAAAACTTAAAACGAACAGAAGTTGTTATGTATATCAGAGGGTTGCCCCCTGCTCATTACCTCGCTCTTTATGCTAAAATGTTTTTTGAATTTGTAAAAAGCTTGTTATTCTAATTAAACGGTCCTTGTGTATCAGGACTCATTCTTAAATAAGTAGAACAAAAAGTTAAACTATAGCGTAAAGAGCGAGGTACTGAGGAGGGGGCAACCCCCTGATATACGCAATAATTTCTGTTTGTTTTATGTTTTAGTGTTGTTCCTTACTTTCAGTTGGAAAAACTTGTTTTTTTATTTAATAATAAAAAGGCTTAAGCTGAGAGATTTTCTTTTCATTTCACATTGAACCTTCTTCTAGAATACTTAGGTCTCAGTAGGAGATTTTAAAAATAGAATGTCCGAAAGGCTTTTCGTTTCTGTGATAAGGGAGAAAATTTTCCCATTGTATCTACTTAATCAAATGGAAAACAGAATAACTTTTTCTTGACTCTGTATCAGTTGACCTGACCTGCCTTACAGAAAATAATTGAATACGAAAGCATAAAAACTAGGAGTGTCTTTCCAATTGTAAAAGCGGAAATTAAATTTTAGAAAATGTCGAAAGTGAAATAGATGAGGAAAGTCAAGCAGTTCTACATTTAAGCAGCTTGATGTTTTAAAGAAAAACAAGGAGAAATTAAAAGCCGTTTCTTACGTTACGAGATATGACAGTTCTGCAGTGAACATAATGTGCCACTGCTTGTGTATACCTTCATAAATGTATGTTAATATTTTTTTGAGTGGTATCAGAAAGACGGATTTTCACGAAGACATTCCATATCCGATTTATATTCTATATCAATGTGCAGCGCCAGAAAGAGAAATTACTTAAGTAATTTGTATACAAGACCAATAAGGTCGGAAAAGAACAATAATTGTTACGTAGCATTATTGGTATAATTTTATCTCATTCTTTCTTATTATACTTTCAATTTGTAACTTCTAACGAAAATCAGGTCGTCGGTGGCCACGCTAGTGCTCCTTAGGATCTGAAATCGGGGATTATTATATGCTTATTAGGAGCTCCCTGTGTACCTTACAAACTGAATAAATTACAAATTTTTCAGCTCTGACAAGTCTTTAAAGTGACAAGGCTTCTCAAAAAAAATTTCGCTGATTTTTTCCTGGTGCAGAGTAGCCATGGAAACCTTGTAGAAAAATAGTATTTTTATTCTTCTATCAATTTGCATTTCTTAAGAATGAAGAGAGGGTCAGAGGTAGTATGTCAATGATGATTTTTTCCCTGTTTGTTTTATCTATATTATTTAATAATTCTTTCAGTGGCATAAAATTTTCGCCGTTAATGATCTTAGTGATACCCTTTATCTTTGGAAGTACTACCATGTAGCCTTTAACATCAGTGTGTGGATTTTCACTGAGCACCGAAATTAGCAATCGCCTTCCCCGTTTTAGATGCCTTTAGACTTTTTGTGTAGGAAAATAAGCTTCTGAACCCACTTATGATCCAAAGGAACCCAACATTCTTTTGCTGATATTTACATATAGAGAAGAGTTTGATATCTTAAACATAATGGTGTTGTGTTCCTGCAAATTAGAATACGTTAAAACTAGTATTCTGAGCTAAGGAAAATGTCACATGTAGTCTCTATAATTTGTTATTTGTTTGCTTCATAGTTACTCAAGGCTAATACTAAAAAAAAAAACGTCTTATTATTTTGTAGTAGGCAAACACCACAAGACGTTAATTCTGAAACAGGCTTAATGCCTTTTGGAATGCAAGGTATCATTTATACATCTTTAGAAACAAAGTCAGTCCAATCTTGAAATATACGAAGGATTGGCTTGGAATTCAGGTTTTTTTGCTAATTTAAACCAAATTCAGATTTTTAACTAAATTAAATAGAGGGGTCCCCAAAACTTTTGACATTCTGTTTCAATTCCTATGAAAGACTATACAAAAACAGACTTCTACTATAATGTAAAATTCAATAGGACTTTAGCGTATACGTTGGAGGGCACAGGAGGGAGTGACCGCTAAACCAAAAAAAATTCTATGGTGGTTTAGAAATACTTCTTTTCTATACCAAAGGCCCCTGTGGTTGAGCAATAGTTCTTCAAGAACTGAGACAAAAGGTCAAGCTTTAGCGTAATTAAATTAAAAAAACAAGTTTTTTTTTTAAAAGAAAGTAACGAGCGACATTAAAATTTAAAATGAACAGAAATTATTCCGTATATGAAGGGGGTTGCCATCTCCTCAAAACCTCGCTCTTTACGCTAAATTTGTTTAGTACTTTTGAAAAAAGCTTCTCATTGTTCCAATTAAACAAACATAGTGTTTCAGAAGTCGTTCTTAAAGAATTAGAAGAAAATTTAAACTTTAGTGTAAAGAGCGAGGTGTTGAGGAGGAGGCAACCCCCTTCATATACGGAATAATTTCTGTTCGTTTTAAATTTTAATGTCGCTCGTTACTTTCTTTTAAAAAATCTTGTTTTTCTTATATTTAATTTCTGAACATTTTTGCATTAATGCAGGTTCTGAAATTAGCTAACCGTATATGAATAATTAAAACGATATTTGCATATTAATTTTAATTTTTTTTTTCGTCTAAATTGCTTTCTCAACATTTTGATCGTACGAATTTGAAAAAAGGACGGTGAAGGGTACCTAGCTTCCCTCCAATTTTTTGGGCTCCTTAGAAAGGGTACTAGAACTTTTAATTTTTTTTACGAACGCTTTTATTAGTAATAAATATACCTAACTTATGAATTTTCTCCCAATTCCTTAAGAACGACTTTTGAAACACTATATTCGTTTCATTGGAACAATTAGAAGCTTTTTTTTATTATGATAATGTATCAGCATTATAAGCCCATTCTTGTGATATTTTTATTGACATCAAAATTCCGCTTTTTAAGTTTCGATTACTAATGAGCCGTAATACTTGTTTTTTTATTATTTTTTTATTACGTATATGTTATTACGTATATGAGGGGTTTCGCCTCTAGTCAATACCTCGCTCTTTACGCTAAAGATCGAATTTTGTTCGAATCACAAACCCCAGAATCACAAAGGCCGGTTAATTAGAATAGATAGCTCTTTTGAAAGTAGGCCTACTAATAAAAAATTTAGCGTAAAGAGCGAGGTATTGACTAGGGGGCGAACCCCCTCATATACGTAATAATTTCTGTTCGTTTTAAGTTTTAATTTTGCTCCTTCCTTTCAGTTGAAAAAACTTGTTTTCTTTTATTTAATTTCTGATCATTTTTTAAATAATGCTGGGAAAACCGGTGCCCCCTTCATCAAAATGTCCCTTCCCCAAGAAAACATCGTCTATGAAAATATCCTCCCACTTATCTCCTCCTCCGACCCCCTCTCCCCCCCCACCAGAAAAAATCCCTCCTGAAAGCGTCTGTATGTTTCCCAATAACCAAAATTATATGTAAACAATGGGCAAAGTTCATACCTTGCAGCCCTTCCCCCGGGAATTGTGGGGGAATAAGTCATTCTCAAAGATATATTTATTAAATTTTCGACTATGCAGAAAAAAATGGCTATCTCAAAATTTTTATTGGGTGACTTCGGGAAAAAAATGAGCGTGGGAAGAGGCCAAATTGCCTTCCAATTTTTTGGGTCACTTAAAAATGGCACTAGAGCTTTAAATTTCCATTTGAATGAGCCCTCTCACGGTATTCTAGGACTGCTGGATCGATACGATCACCCCTGGGATAAAAAAAAACAGCAAATAAGCAAGCATCCGTGATCTTTCTTCTGACAACAAATGCAAAATTCCACATTTTTGCAGATAGGAGCTTGAAACATCTACAGTAGGTTTTCTGTTACGCTGAATCTGATGGTTTGATTTTCATTGAGATTCTATCACTTTTAGGGGGGTGTTTCCCCCTTTTTCTTAAATGAGGCACATTTTTTCAGGCTCGTAACTTTTGATCGGAAAAGGTAAACTTGACGGAACTTATATATTGAAATCAGCATAAAAATCCGCTTCTTTTGGTGTATCTACTGGTATCGAAATTCCGTTTTTAAGAGTTTCGGTTACTATTGAGCCGGGTCGTTCCTTACTTACTGTTCATTACCACGAACTGTCTGATGAAAGGAGTAGCCCTTGTCAAATACGGGAAGATTTCGGTTCGTTTTAATATCAGTCCTTACTCGTTTTTTAACCAAGTTATTAAAAAACTCAAGAAAAAAGTTAGTACAGCCAAAAAAATATGCACTATCGTAGGCAATTTGCCAGAAGTGTCCTAAATAGAAAAGAAACAATTCCAATTTATGCGTCAAATGATCATACTGCAGAATCATGGAAGCTGTGGGCACGAAATATATTTTAATACAATACTAAAAGAAAGCTTTGCTTTGGTAGATGAAAGGCGTTTAAAAAAAAACAAAAAAAAAACAGAAAAATGTGATGCAGGCAGGGCTTCCACTCTCGAATCTTAAAATTGGGGGACAAATCTTAAGTATTCGGGGAGTTTTCGGGGACAAGTCTTCAAGATTCGGGGAATTTTCGGGGGAAAACAAAATGAAATTTTGTTGCGAAAATTTGGGAGCCAAATATTGGTTTTGGGTTCGTTTTCGGGCTCAAGTAGAGCTTGGATCTGTGTAGTAAAGCAAGCCTTTCACAGAGTAGGTTTTAGAGCCAAAAGCACGGGAATGGAAACCATAGCTGAAAACGCTTATTGCTGATATTGCGGCAAAAACTTCAAAAGTGTCTTCAAGTTATAGAAAATAGTGAACACATGTGAACTGTAAATATTAGGAGCAATAAATTAAACAGACAAAATTCAACCTACAATTACGGGGTAACATTAAAACTTAAAATAAACAGGAACTTGATTAAAAAAGTAAATTTAAATTTAAATAAAAAAGGGAATTTTGACGGCAATTTACACATTATCGGTTTTTCATGCTGCTTCTAAGGTTCTAGGTGTTTACCCTCTAGTAAATCCTCCCAGCGAAAAAAATACCCCCTCCCCCCTGCGGAAATTACCTCCTCGGAACATACATTTTTTTAGAATAGAATAGAATATGATTTATTTGCTAAAATAGCACAAAAGCTAGCATAAGCACGTCAGAATTGCCATAACAAAACAAATATTATGGGATAAACATAAAACAAAAAATTCAATCAATAATAAGACAGATGTTAGGGGATAAACATAAAACAAAAGTTATATCAATTATTAAAATGGGAAACAAAATAGGGGACAAAAGAGTTTTTGTACCTAATGGTCGACATTTGGGGATACAGGTCCAGTTGGGTATTTGGAGCTCTACGAGCATTGAGTCTTGTATTAGGAAGGGTTGGGGGATTTTCTTTTAAGGGAGGGAGAAAACGTCGATGATAGTCAGAACTAAGGCACTTGTGACCAAAGTTCATGGTAAGGATGTGACGTCGTGATTCCAATGTAATAAGTTCAAGTCTAGCCAAACCTTCATCGTATGTAGTATAGGCTGTCCCCAGAATAATTTTTATTGCTCTTTTTTGAATACTTTTAATTTTAGAACATTGGTCTTTGGTCAACCCAGGGTGCAAGACAGTGCAAGCATATTCCAGACAGGGTCTTATATAAGAACAATAAATTATTTTAAGGTTTTGGATAGATATGGAGAACCGTTTGAGAAGAGAGAAAGATTTAAGGAGAAAACAACCTGACTTAAATAAGTGGAAATTGTGGGAGTTCCATTTAAGGTCGTTGTTCAACTGCACACCAAGCAGTTTAACAGTATTTAAATTTGGTATGCAAAGGTAATTATTGATAGGGGGTATATTTTAAAAAAAGAAAATAACATGGAACTGCTTTTGGGTATGCTTAAGTTGAGTTTAGCATTGCCAAGATCATTCTTTAAATTGTTAATTAGTGAATCGAGTGTGACATTCAAAGTATTAGATGTTTGACAAAGGTTCAGTAATGTCAAATCATCCGCAAATTTAAAAGAGTTGTCAAAATTTGGTAAAACATTATTAAAAACTATTAAAAATGCTAAAGGACCTAACTTAGTCCCTTGAGGTTCTCCACAGGAAATCGAGGAAAAACCTGATGAATCCCCCGTTAGGGAGGACTACACATTGCTCACGGCCAGACAAAAAGCTAGCTAACATACGTAAAACAAGATCTCTTGCACCTAAAGCCGTTGCATTATCTATAACTGTCTGATGATCCAAATTATCGAAGGCTTTGCTAATATCAGCAAAAACAGCCTCAATGTAGGAACTATTGAACTCAAGATGTTTGAAAATAGTATCAAGTATATAAATTAAGCAATGCGTGGTGCTATAATTCTGCCTAAAGCCAAACTGATTTGGGTTGATTTTATCATGAATATCGTCAAAAAGGAAATGGTAAATAATACTTTCAAAGATTTTAGAAAAAATGGGGGTTTTTGATATTGGTCTTAAGTCAGAGGGAACTTTTGGGGTCTTATTTTTTAGTATATGAGATATAATAGCTCGTTTAAAACACAATGGAAAAATACCATCTACAAAACATTGGTTAAAAATAGCAGTTAGAGGTACACTTAAATACTGGGCACATTCCACGATCAATTTGGTAGGGATATCACCTGGGTATACTGACTTATTTGTGTCAAGAGTTTCGAGTTTAAGTTGAGTCTGATGAATTTCAATCACAGGAATGTCACTCACTGTACTGTTGGCCGGCATATGGTGGAGTGGCGGGTGAATTTTACAAATTGAAGCAAAATGATCATTTATGACATCCGCACCCACTGGGTCACCATTACTGTCCAGTAAGAAAATTTTGAAGAGACCTTTTCCATGAGATCTTGGACACTTTTGTGGAATTTCTTAGGGTCCGAATACAATAACTTATTGAGTTTCTACTATGCTTCCCATTCTTTTGGTTAGCTCATAATTACCATATGGTCAGCGATTAACCCCCACTCCTCCTACCCCCCATAGGGCCGACCATGTTCCAAATATAGTACTTATTGCAGTTTTATTTTTATATCAGCCCATCTAATGCCTGGACATGATAGCTAATCATGTCCAACACAGAAGTTACTTACTATTTTTCTTCCCTAACATTATTCGGCATTATTAACCAAGGGTTCGTAATAAATAAGTCCGAAAATAATATAAAACTTCACAAGAAAAACAACATTAGCCTGATAACTAATTGTTTACTTAAAGCTGTGATGTAACTTTTCTTATGAATAATATCTTTGGGGTCACTTTCGTTTCAATCCCCTGTTCCCCAGCCTTGTACATAGTTTAAGGCTAATTTTTGCCTAATTATGAGGGGTCGGGAGGAGGGCTTTGTGGTGCAATTTTTATGGTAAGAAGATTGTATCTAGGAATAGTTCTTAAAAAAAAAAATACAATTATACCACATTTTCTTTAAATTCTTTTGTTTCTATCTCTGGATTAATCTTCATGCAGGATTACTGACTGTTCAAGCATTAGAGTTGTAAAGGTAGGCCTAGATATTTAAACATATTTACTAGACCATCCCTAACTTGAGCAGAATATATTTTCCGTAAAATGTCCTTGGCCTAACTAACATCTTTGCAAGAGCGTAAAAAGATCCTAAGACTGCAGTTTAAAATATTACTTTCTCTGAAAATCTTACAGGGGTGAAGGGACCAGAATAATAATTGGGAAGGGAGTGGAAGATGAATGCGTTTGAGGATAAAAGGTGGTAGGCAAATACAATTCTCAGATAAATAAAAGCTTTTACACACCGAATGAAACAAAAATTTAAATGGTAAGAATTCTTGGCGAAAAGATCAAATCCTTTCAATATATCATGGATTCATGCATTAGGTATTAAGCATTAATACAGTATGTCCAAAACAAAAAACAGTAAGAGAAAACAAGATTTAAACTCATGATCTGGCTTTCAAAACAATTAGCCTTCTTTATAAGTTCAATTTCTAAACCCCAAATCCAACTGAGCATTCCGTAAACAACTTAAAGCATAATTCTTGGCTTTATCTTGTCAAGATTGTCTTGACCAAGTATTGTAAATGTAAGAATCTTATAGCATTCGGAATGCTGCATTCGAAATGGTTCAATCTAAATTCAGGAAAATGATACTTTTGTAAACACATGCAGAACCGTCTACACTTAAATTGTATCGGTCTGGTTTGTATGCAAAGTAACACAGGAGACGAAAATTAATGAAAAAGAGAATAGCGAAAGATTATGGTATTTTAAGTCATATTTGCTAGGGATAGTCACTAGAGGTGGCACCGTGATTGGATGATTTTTGGGGAAACTTCGGGGATTCAGGAGCAAAATTTTTTTTTCGGTGAGACACACAGATTTTCGGGGAAATCCCGAAAATCCGGGGATAGTGGAAGCCCTGGATGCATGTTTATTGCTTTTATTAACGAGCAGTTACTCGCGCATAGAAGTTTTTTGTGACATCCAAGGAACAACAAAAAAAACGTTTTTGTCAGAAGCTTGATTCACCGACTGTTTTGTCAAGTGTAAAAAAAGGATGTAATACATTGCGAAACCGACAAAACTTTTAAATATTTCGGGAAGCAATAATGATAGGAGAAAACGGATTATACCAATCAATAGAACTTGTACATTTGAGGAAGTGAGTGTAAATCTTAACTTGACAAAAATATCACATAACATCTTTCAATTACTCCAGCTGGACTACAGAGCGAGCTATCTAATTTTGGAATTTCAATCGACTACAGAAAAAAAACTAATGTTTATTTATTTCAAAATTTTGAGTTTATTCGAAAGATTGGACATTTTTATTAAAATCAAAATAAAAAATCATTCAATTATCAGCTACAACTGACTTAACAGTACTCCTTCTGATAAACTCAGTTTTTCAGTTCGTTTCTGATCTTTTGGGCCTCAATCGAATAAATCGGAGCTTCAATTTCGTGTTTCAAGACATCAAACGCCTCTGAATAATTAGCGCAGCGCTTATTCATTCCTCATAAAAACAGAGTCTAACGGGGTTAAATCACAGCCCCGAGACGGCTGACTGACATCAGTATTTGGGCTGGTGGTTCAATTTCCAAAAACAGTGCACAAAAAAATCGATGTTTATGTTGACTGTATGACAAGTGGCCCATTCCTGTTAAAACAAAATATCATGCTTATCATGCACTTTAATTTTTGAAACAAATATTCGTTTAGGATGGCATAACAATGGTAACGTTATATGGTAACAATGGTAACAATGAAATAACAAATGGTAACAATGGTAAATATTCGTTTAGGATTACTTCCTAGTAATGGTAACGGTGGGCCGAAGGCAGCGTCAAACAATTAATCATTGTGAATGGATGACAGTTCAATGAATGGTTATGTGTGGATTATACGGTTCCCAGATCCGACAATATTGCTTATTGACATAGCCTCCGAAATGGAAAAATGGTTCATAAGAAACACCACTTTTGACAATAATGCTATTCTTGTCGTAATTCTTGTTGTCATGTGGTCACCGAGTTTCATCATGTTGTCGTCATTCGCCATAATGTCGTCATGTCATTCATAAACGTTAAATTTAAAACTAAGCTTCTGTCAGTTCGTGACGTTCATTGACCTTTCAAAGTTAATATCCCCCGTAGTTCCAATTACAAATATTAGATGACCCACCCTATATATTTGGTACGGTTCGTGCTACGAAAGTCGAAACCAGAAACGCGAGTATGGATGTACAGAGAATTAGTTGTCATAAGAAATTTGATGCCATCGGACATTGATTGAACTCTGGTTGCATTGGAAAGGTATCAAGCCGAATGGGAAATTCGCATCTTTCTTTTTTTTTCTTCTATAGGAATTTTACCACATCTTGATCATTAACAAGTATTCTTCAGGCTCTCAAAGATCAAAAATAAAAGAACTTTTTTACTGAGTATTGAAGGAAAAAAAATGAATATTCTAAAGAATCTGCCATCTTACCCGTATCAGAGGTATTTTTACAAGGCTCTTTTCTTTTCTTATTTGATTCCTTAGTTCCCAACAAATCTTAGAAATACTTTCCAATTGATTTGAAGGAGCTTTCTTTTTGTTCTTTGGGAAAAAAGAAATAAAAACCAGCTGTCACTCAGAAGAAGGGTCTTTGGAGAAAAAGACAAGCAACAATACATTATTATGGTTTTGGTTTTGATCCAAGACTTTAAAAACAATACTTGTTCAAAAATGGTCTGGTTTCAGTTTTAATGCCCATGAGTTTGGAACTAGAAGTAAACAACATCTGCTAGACTTTTTCTCTTTTTTTATTATTTTGAACTGTCAAGAAGAACAAAATGAAATAAATACAACACACATATAGAAGTGAACAAACTATTAAACTTAGTTTTTCTTTTAGTTTTTATCGTAGATTAATAAAAAAACAAGTTTTTTTTAACTGAAAGTAAGGAGCGACATTAAAACTTAAAACAAACAGAAATTATTCCGTATATGAAAGGGGCTGTCCCCTCCTCAACGCCTCGCTCTTTACACTAAAGTTTGACTCTGTCTTACAACTTTATTTTTTTAAACAATAAAAAACTTTAGCGTAAAGAGCGAGGCGTTAAGGAGGGGACATCCCCTTTCATATACGGAATAATTTCTGTTCGTTTTAAGTTTTAATGTTGCTCCTTACTTTCAGTTAAAAAACTTGTTTTTTTAGTTAATTTCTGAACGTTTTCGAATTAATGCAGCTTTGATTTTGGCTCACCGTACATGAATTAAAACGAAATTGGCATATTAATTTTCCTTTTTTTGGCTAATTGGCTTTCTCGAAATTTTGTTCTGACGTAACTTACGAATTAACTTACGTAACGAGTTCCTATATTCGTATGTTTTTATTACGTATATTGGGGAGTTTGCTCCCTAGTAAATACCTCGCTCTTTACACCAAAGTTCGAATTTTGTTCGAATCACAAACCCCTGAATTACAAAGGCCTGTTAATTAGAATAGATAGCTCTTTTGAAAGTACTAAAAAAAACTTTAGCGTAAAGAGCGAGGTATTGACAAGGGGGCGAACCCTATCATATACGTAATAAGTTCTGTTCGTTTTACGTTTTAATGTTGCTCCTTACTTTCAGTTGAAAAAAACTTGTTTTTTTTATTTAATTTCTGATCGTTTTTTAAATAATGCAGGTAAATCTGGCACCCCCTTCATGGAAATGTCCCTTCCCCCAATGAAATATCCTCCATGGAAAGATCCTCCCCCGTAACCCCTACTCCGACCCCGACCTCCCACTAGAAAAAATTCCTCCTAAAAACGTCTGTATGCTTCCCAATAACCAATACTATATGTAAACAATGGGCAAAGTTTATAACTTGCAGCCCTTCCCCCGGGAACTGTGGGGGATTAAGTCATCGTCACAAACATATTGATTAGATTTTTGTCTATGCTGAATAAAATGGCTATCTCAAAATTTTGATTGGGTGACTTTGGAAAAAAATGAGCTTGGAAGGGGCCAAGGTGCCTTCCAATTTTTTGGTCACTTGAAAAGGGCACTAGAACTTTTAATTTCCGTTCGAGTGAGCCCTCTCCCGATTTTCTAGGACTACTGGATCGATACGATCACCCCTGGGAAAATAAAAAAAAACAACAAACAAACAAACAAATAAACACGCATCAGTAGAAAGGCCCCTATTGACACGGGACGAACATAATTTATGCATGTTTTTATGGTTTTTGTCACTGAGAATGAAAAAACAGGATTTTTCTCACTTTGATGTATTTTAATGGTTTATTGATTCTAATGGGGTCAATGACACCTGTTTCAAGGTCAATTTATTTGTCGTTCCCAAGTGTATTGTCTCCGGAGTGAAGTTTGCACATGCGCATTAACGGTGGGGAATGTATTGATCTAGAACAAGAGGGGGGATGGATTTCCGAGAAATTGATGCGTAATCGACTAGGACAAGTGAATTTCTGAGAAATTGATTGCGTAATCGAAGGGGAGAGAATTTCCGAGAAATGATTGCGTAATTGAAGGGTCCCAGACGTACATAATTTATGCATATTTTTATGGTTTTTGTCACTGAGAATGAAAAAACAGGATTTTTCTCACTTTGATGCATTTTCATGGTTTATTGATTCTAATGGGGTCAATGACACGTCTTTCAAGGTCGATTTATTTGTCGTTTGCAAGTGTATTGTCTCCGGAGTGAAGTTTGCACATGCGCATTAACGGTGGGGAATGTGTTGATCTAGGACAAGAGGGGGAAACGGATTTCCGACAAATTGATTGCGTAATCGACTAGGACAAGTGAATTTCTGTGAAAGTGATTGCTTAATCGAAGGGGAGAGAATTTCCGAGAAAATGATTGTGTAATCGAAGGGGAACTAAATTTCTTAGAAATTGATTACATAATCAGTGGGGAGAATGTATTGATCTGATAACGGGAAACAGGATCACGTGTCCCTTCTAAGCCAATCAGGGAGCCGGTTACATAAGATGTTTTTCTCTAAGCCAACCAGAGAGCTGGTTACATATGGTTTCCCATTACATCACAATTCGCCCTTGAGATTTCGTATATAATGGACATGCGTTGGACATTAATGGACATTAAACATTCAGAAATTTCTGTGACACAACGGATATAACAATGGAATATATTGATTTGGATACTCTGGATACATCGATTAACAATGTGAGTTCTGTGTAGTAAATTTTCATAGTTTATTTTCAAATAAAATCATTTTACATAGCCCCCACAATATATTCAAATTCAGGTAACCCCCCCTCCCCCTACAATACAAACTTCACTATATATTGTTTATACTCGATAGAAAGCTTAAAATATGTTCTTTTTTACCACGTAAACCTAACCTCACCCCTCCGCACCCCTCTAAGTTTATGACTTTAATTCTTCCAATGGAAATAATTCTGTTTTTGATAAATTTATTCTTTCTGTAAGCCTATCTAAAAGTGACAGTCAACTTCTGTCAACCCTTAGCTATTAATATACCGTTTCCATTTAAGCCACCGCTAACTTGACTTAAACGTTTTCGCAATGATTTAAACATGTGAAAATTAGCTGACACCCCATAGTTGTACATCCTGCATGTTAGTCCTCACGTTAGCGACTTAACCAAAAGGTTTTAATGAAAAATGATTGTTTTTCCCATCGAATCAAAACAGTTTCAAGGACAAAGAGATTGCGATAATTAAGCTAAGACTACGCAACCTGTATGGAAGTAGAGAAACGAGTTATTTCCAAAATTATGGTCTAACAATATTTTTTTAGGACATTATATAAAAAGGGGGAAGAGGCAATGCCACAATTATAACACCTTCATTGTAAAGTGAAAACAAAGTGTTTCTTCGCGTGAAAGTAAGGGGCCGGGATTTCTAAGAAAAAGAATACATAACTTTATTATGTGTAAATTGAATAGCATTTGATTTCTGAACCAAGTATATTTCTCGCAAATTTTTAATTTTTGCTTTACTGAAAATGGGGGGAGGGAGGCTTCTTTATGATAAATGCTTTCTAGACAAAATTATTGTTAGGGGTTTGGGGGTACTAATTTTCCTTCTGTAAAAAAAGGGAAAAATTATTTCAATACTAAATATTTTCTTCTTTTAAGGACAATTATGAAGACTGTACACCTCCACCTGAAAAGAGAGCAAGGGGTAATAATAAAACCCCTGCGAAGGCGACAGTTGTGCAGTATGGTTGCTGGCCGAAACCCTCCAGACAAGTGTTGCCTGCCCAAGTCCAATCCAATCAGGAACCCATGCAACCTACCAGTGACATCGCCGTCGCCGCAGCTGTGCAAGCCCGTGACTTCACTGGCTCGACTGCACAAGTCTATACCGTCATTGACCCTTATGCACAAGCCGCAACCCAATCTGCGCAAGAACATAACGTCGCCGGCCCGTCCGCCCTCCATCATGCGTTGCCTGGGCCTTCAAGAGCTGCCCCACCTACACAAGGTCAGGAGGTTGCCCTCCAGCATGCTATGCCAGGGCCTTCAGGCACTAAACTGCAGCAGAGATATAAAAATGTAAGCATTTTTTACCTGGTTATAGGAATATCTAAACAAACCCATTTTTCGTGACTGTAAAAGTGTATCAGAGATATTAAAAATGTTATTTTCGCTATAATCCCTCTCCAAACCCCTAGTTTTAAATTTCTCTACTCCCCCCTCCCTCAGAGATATCTAAATATAATGTAATTTTTTTACCTGTCAAAGAAACCGCCCTTTTTCTATCACCTTATTTTCTCTGCCTACTGTAGACACCTTTGCTATCTTTTCAACCTCATAATAATATTTTTAGCTAATATCTAAGTAAAAGTGTGTCAGAGATATTAAAATTCTATTTCCCCTATAATCCCGCACCCCTTGTTTTAAATTTCTCTGCTCCCTCCCCACAGAGATCGCTAAATATAATGTAATTTTTTTTGCTTGTCAAAGAAACCGCTCTTTTTTTAATCTTTCCTATTTTCTCTGACCACTGTAGGCATCTTCGCTATATTTCAACCTCATAATAATATTTTTCGTTAATTTCTAGTTTACTGTTATCTCACCATTTGAAACTCAAAATGCTATTTTCGCTAGAATACTATAGTTTTAAGGGGCCTTCCAACAATCGATTCATTTCATCACAGTAAAAGTATGTCAGAGATATTAAAGGACATTGTTCCCCCTTTTAAATCAGGTCAATTATCGTATACATTCAGTCTGCTGAATTCTCATGGGGAAGCCAAAAAAGGCACTATATCCCGGACATACTTTCCTCATAGCAAAATCTTTGCGTTATAAACTGTATGGCCAGAAAGGGATAGTCTATCAAGTAAAGACCGCGGTTTTTTTCAAAGCAGATAAAGAGTATTAATATGAAATTTTTGAGGAGTTGTCTGAACAAAATCAAAACCTTCTATGTCATCTTTTAGAATGTATTAAGTTGGAACTTTCAGAATATATATACTAAATGCTACTGCTAAGCGCGTTTTTAAATAATAATCATATTGTTAAAAATAGGGGTGATTTAGACACTTTGAAAATAAGCTATTTTTCTTTTATAGGTTGTTTTGGTTCCTTATTCACAGTCCCCCCCCTGTTCGTCAGTTGGAGAAGAAGAAGACGCGCCTGTGGAGCTCTGCAACAATTCACATATCAATGGTAATTCACTTGAAATACCGTTTAATACTAATGATTTTTAGCTGATTATTTTAATTTTGATAATAGCACAGTTGAGCAGGGGGACTTGAGTCCAAACACCTTACAAATTTTAGAGGATTTTTCCAATGAATTAACAGGGAACCTCCCCCCCCACTGATTACATACTTCCACTTCAAACAACTGAAGTGGCTTCACATAGCCCTATTATTGAACAATGTGGGGGAGGGGTGCTGATAATATACAAGAGAAGGGGAAGGAGGAGGGGGGTAATATCCAATTTACGACATTTCCCGAGTTTCAACTCACAAATACAATTTTAAATACGATAGTTGTTTACACTGCCACATTTGGAGACCCTTTTAATTCGCTTTTGGGTGGTAATTTTGTGTTTGACTCTGTAGAAATTGTTCATGAATATGTAGATAGAATTCGTGCACTGCTAGAAAACCAAATTCAGTTGTGAGGAGGAGGTAGGGATTCAATTAAGGTTTTTATTGTTTTAAAGGTGTTTTATTTAAATGAGGGAAAAGTGAGGTTTATCATCATTATGTACATACCGAGATGCGAGTGGTCTATCCAAATTTAGAGAATTTTGAGGGTGTTTTTTCGGAGTGGATAGGCCACATTGCTACGCATCTCGAGAATTATAACGAAAACGGGAGCGGGTCTGTAGTTCTTTATATTGAAAATTTAAGCGTTAATATCTGTAAATTTACAAAAGATTTTACTTTAGGGGGGGGGGGCAGGTGGGGCGGGGGAAAGGTCTACAGTTTTAAAATATAATCCCGATCTAGTAGGTTGTCAAGGTGTCCAGGGAATCTGTTTTGAAACAGGTCAAAAATGTTTCAAGTACGCTTTCCTCATTTCAGCGTTCCGACCTTTGAAAGATGGCGCTACCAAGATGAATTTAGATCACTGGGCTGTCTATGGGAAGGAGGGGTCCAATTTTCCCATTGTAGATTTTTCTTGTTTAGAGGTAAAATACCCATTAACGCTCAGGTCTATTGATATTTTTGAAAGGTCCAATGCCCATTTAAATATCGGTGTTACTGTGGTTCAGTATGAAACCGAATTTGAAGATGGGGTTCGTTCAAAAAGAAGGGGGTGGTGTTCCCAGTAAGAGGTCCGTCGATTGAATTGGTGAAACATTGGGTATGGCTGTTGTACACACCACCTAGTGACCCCAATTCAATTGGCCATTTTAACCCGATTACAGACATTAGTAGAGTTCTGGGGGAGGGTAAGAAACAGAGTTCACGTTTCTACTGTCCGACATACCTGTCTCGATTTTGGACAGAATTAAAGTTGCAAAATCATATGAAGCATTGTAGACGGCATGGCTACCAGTCAGTGGACACGGTTTCAGGGGATAGGGCCATTTTACGTTTTAAAAATTTTCAAACCACCCTCCTCCAGAGCAATAAAATCTCGCTGGATTATGAAGCTAAGCTAGTGGAAGTGACCGATCCTCGATTTCCAAACCGAATCAAAGAACATCAAGCTATTGCAGTCTCCTACGCCCACGCGCAAATAGACAGTTCTAACACTATGCAGTTGTTAGAAATAGTTGAAACATTGGATGAGGGAGAGTGTATGGTCAAGGCACTGACTAAATTAATTGGCCACAGCTAATGGCGCTATTTCTCGTTTGAGAAATACGCATTACCCGATGGTGCTGTCTGCAGAGGATCGTCTCGTGATTAAAAATCAAAAAATATGCTGGGTTTGTAAGGGGGGGTTTGAAGAGGGGGATAAGGGGAAAGGGAAAAGAGGGGGAAGGGGAAAGTCAGAGACCACAATGGCTTGTGGCTGGAAATATCCTCTGGGGTTAGTAATTTTAGAGGGGTAGCACATCAATCGTGTAACTTAAACGTTAGCCAGTAGTTTTTTATTCCAGTTTTTATTCATAATTCAAATTATGATTTAAAATTTATTTTACCGGCACTGGCACGTATGCACAGGGAGGGAGAGGGAGTAGATAGTCCATGGGTAAATAATTCATTTACCTATAACATCATTCCCAAATCGGCCGAGAAGTTGGTGCTTCTTGAGTTGAAATGGCAGGTAGTAAATAATTGGCATACGTGCTGGAATAAAATCAGGTTTTTAGATTCTGTTAGTTTTTTTCCCAAGGCATTGAGTCAATTGATTCAAGTGCAGAAAAGCGACAATTTTGATAGTTTTCCTTTGCTTAAACAAAACTTTCCAGACAGTGAAATGTATGACCTATTGACCTGTAAAGGTGTATATGCATACGACTATTACTGTTCTGGCGCTGGCTTAAGCGAGGTGAAACAACCTCCAATTGAAGCTTTCTATAATTCACTCAGCAACAGTGAATGCACAGCTGAGGAATATAAGTTTGCCAAGAAGGTGTGGTCTAAGGGGAATTACAAAAATGGGTGGGATTATTGTAGACTGTGCTTGGCCAGTGACGTTTTAACTCTGTTAGATATTGTCTGCAAGAACAGAGACCAAATTTATTCAGATTTTGGACTAGATACAGGCTATTATTTTTCCACACCACATTTGGTGATGGACTTGATTTTAAAAATTAGTAGGGAGGAAATAGGCTTAATAACTGATGTGGATCAACACCTTTTTGGAAAAAGATCAATGAGGGGTGGGTATGTTTTTCATGGGGATCGCGTCTTGACAACTGATCCAAGCGGACAAAACAGCACCGGTGCAAAGTCAAATGCAGTGTTCTTGGTCATGAACTCATTGTACCCCTCGGCAATGTCTCACTACCCTTTTCCGTGTGGGAACTATAAATGGCATGAGAATCCTTGTGAGTTCCCTGACATTAACACCGTCGAGGACAATGGGCCACAAGGATGGTTTTTTGACATTGACGGGCACATTCCATTGGCGCTTCATGATTCAGTCAGAGATTTTGTTTTTCCTTGTATCAATCGACCAGTGACCAGGGACTCAATGAGCCCATACAATCGCTCATTGGTTGAGGATATAGGGATGCACTGGAACCCCTCTAAGCAAAAACTGATTGCAGATCTGGACCCTAAGGAGAATATCGTTGTTCATCATGAGCTTTTGCACTGGATGGTGAACAATGGTTTCAAGATCACCAAAATACATAGGGTCCTGCAATTCATTCAAAAGCCCTACTTAAAGACGTTTATCGACACTTTTGTTGATAAACGCTCTCGGGCAAATACCAAAGTATAGAAGGAAATGTACAAACTCATTCTAAATTCAGCGTTTGGCAAAATGTGTGAAAGCGTACGGAACAGATCTCGTTGCGACGTCGTGACTGACCCTCAAGAGTGTGCACGAATTATTGCCGACCCCAATTTTACATGGTTCTTCTACACAGGAAAAAGAGAAATGTGGTACTGAACAAGAATATAGCAGGCGGTAGTTCAGTACTTGAAATTTCCAAAAAGCTCATGTTGTCGTTTTTTACAATGTGTGCAAGGTGCAATGGCCACGGGAGGGGGAGGTTCAAGTTTACTATGGGGATACAGATTATCTGCTGTTAAAGGTAAAAACCGAGGATTTATTGGGAGACTTAGAAAATGGGGAACACATCAGCTCGCGGATGGATTTCACCAACTGGAATCCGTCCCTCTACCCAGAGTTGGTGAAACGTCAAGCCCCCAAACAACTACTAATGTTAAAATCAGAGACGGGGAGTGATTTAATATCCAGGGGGGTGTTCCCGGGTCCTAAAGTTTATTGCGGGGAAACACATAATAGGGATGTAAAGCAGGCATGTAAAGGGGTAAATGTTTACACATTTTGTAAAGAGCAATTTCAACATGAGTGTCTACAGAGACTGTGTAGAAAGTAGCCTAGTGCCGAGAGCACAAGTGCTTGCAATTCGCTCTCTACAGTATAAAAATTATACTGTAAGAGTGGAAAAGAATGCAATGTCGTGTATATCCGACAAAGTCTTTGTTCTCGAGAATGGTGTAAGTGTACTACCCCATGGCCACTACCGTATTTCAGACCGGGTTGAATGCATAGACTATCGCAAACAACTTGGTCTCGATAAATTAACCTGAATGCTCTAACCCAACCTAACCTTTCATAAATTAAATGCTCTAACCCAAACCTATACCATCCATAAACTAAATGCTCTAACCCAAACCTAACCCATCCATAAATTAACTAACCTAAAATGTAGCAGCAGCAGCAGTGACGACGACTATTGTATACAGTTTTTTCCACAGCCCCCCGGAGGGTGGGGGGTCCTGGCTGCGGCCGGCTTTCGGCCCCGCGGCTCCCCGGAGGGTGGACGGGTCCTTTTAAATTCATAATGTTCAACTGTGCTATTTTTTAAAGTTCATGTTCCAAGTGTTTTTTTTTCAAGTGCTGTTGTACAAATAGTGTGTGTGTTTGTACAAATAGTGATGCTGGACAAAAAGTGTTTTTTTTATGACAATAAGTGTTAGTGTTGTACAAACAGTGTTATTGTTGATGGACGAAAAGTGTTTTTTTTATGATAATAAGTGTTAGTGTTGTACAAATAGTGTTATTGTTGATGTACAAAAAGTGTTTTTTTATGTCAAAAATGTTTGAACAAATAGTGTTTTTTGTTCTTCTTGAACAAGTGTATTTTTATGTTGTTCTGGTTAAACAAATAGTGTTTTCATGTCGAATAAAAGAATGAAATATTGTTTTTGTTGTTCTTGTACTGTGTGGTCCATCAATGTCGGGGAAAACAACACTTTTAGCTAAAATAATTCAAAATTGTAATAAAATGTTTTTGGAAAAACCAAAGAAAATTTATTATTGCTATAGTATTTGGCAGGAGTCCTATGATCAAACAAAAGCTATTGCCACAACCATACCAAAACAATTCATACGGGTACTTGATGTTTTCAATTTTATTGAAACAAACTCGTGGCTGATTATTGATGATTTGGCTGAATCCATTGAAAAGTTATCACAGGAAATGCTACAGCTGTTCACCGTTCGCTCTCATCATGAACAGATTTCCATAACCATAGTTCTACACAATCTGTTTCATCAGAGCAAATGTATGAGAACCCTTGCTTTGAATTGCACCATCTATATTATCTATAGAGTTGTTCGTGATTCTAGCTCACTAATAACTCTCAATAAGCAAATATATCCAGGTGCCCCTAAATTTCTGCTGTCAGCGTACACTCAGGCGACAAATAAGCCCTACGGCTACATTTTGATAGATCTTAATCAGAGTACACCCGAGGATCTACGTGTAGTCACCGACATTTTCGACAATGAAATTACCGTATATCTTCCAGTGAACAGTAGAAAAAGCTATTAGTTGCCATTATGACACTGAAGAAACTACACGAACAACGGCATTTAATTTCCGTTTTAGGCACTTCAAAACCTCCACTCAGGAAGGCCATACTCAAACATGGTGTTGACAATGATTTCATTAATCTAATATCTGAACTTTGTTTAAGTTTAACTGAGGGCAATGTACATTTGCCAGAAGGTATTAGACAACAGACAAAGCAACATCGTTCCACTGTACGCGCCTTGGCTTGCAAACACAAGGGGATATTTTTTAAAAGAAACCGTCTCCTTCAAGCGGGCGGTAGCTTTTTTACACTTTTACTGCCAATAATTGCAGGACTTGTAAACAGTTTTCTCTAGAGAATGGATAAACCCTATAAATTGACACCATTTGAACTTGTCCTCTCGCCCGTGGAACATTTTGAAGACAATCTAAGCAAATTCATTAATGATGAGAATATTGCCGATGACAAAAAACTGCTTTTACTTCAAGAACCATTGCGACGTGTGGACAAACATAGACCATATCGTGAGAGACCCGCCACCGTCACCGTCACAGATCCCTCTAAACAGGAAACATCTCCTCAAGATTATGCAGCAGCAGTGCAATCAAAGGAGAAGGAATTGAATTTTATAGTGACAACAATTGGAAACCTATTGCCAATGACCTATCGAGAACAGAGTAAAAGAGTATTATCATATCTCATGTTGGAAACTGGTGGTGATCATCAAGTTCAAGTCGATAGGGCAGGGAAACGAATTATAATTCAGGGAAAAAGTTTTAATCTAGCTGATTTAATTTGTGATATGGTGAGGAATCGTAAAGGACTTTTATCTTTTGACAATAATCTATACGCCTTTCTAAATGCATCAAACTTTCCCAAAAGTCTTATTGGCAATAAGCAAATTCTAAAGAAACTAAGAGAATATAGTCCTCCAACAACGCCAACACCAACACCATTTAAAAAAGAAGAAGATTCAATATTGGAAAATACTAGCAGCAGCAGCAGCAG